>JAQGAA010000098.1:0-32523 GCA_034696425.1 Isotoma viridis
AAATTGAAAAGAGAACTATTATGAAATTTAATTAGAGCTTTTTCTGAGTATTAAGATACCATAATATATTTGTAAAACTTTCATCACTTGAGCGACTCACTGTTAAAGTATTTGGGTACCAATCTATGCTCCAACAAAGTATATGTAATATTGTGTGACCGAAAGAAATATTTCTTTATCTATTTTTCGATATTTAATAACTTTTATTAAACAGCAAAATAATAGTCACATTAGCAAAAAAACGGGCACGTTAGTTTAAATCGAGCATCAATAAAATAGACAGTAATAAAATTTTGATGAAACTGAACAAAACACATTCCAAATAATAATTCCTGGTATTTGGTCTATTGTCCTTTGAATTTAGGTTCTTCCATTACATGGATTATTCCAGGAAGTCCTAATGATTACTTGAGTTATGAAACGAGAAGCGTTGCATAATTAAAAAATTAAATTCCTTGTATTTACTTTTTGCAATTGATAACTAATACTAGCAAATACCATCTGCTAAAACTCCAGTGGAGCTAAGTTTTACCATTTTTGTTCATACTGGTCTATACTAGAAAAGTTTTAAACCAATGTTTTACTCAGCATGGTTTCTTCAATAAATGCATTTGCACTTATGAATTATTAAACGAGTCATCAACAATATTCGAACAAATATTGCTTTACTGGCAAAACAACTAATGAATTGATGCTATAAATGATTATTGTAAGGTTATAAGCGTTTTTTACAAATTACATTTATTTTATTAATAAAAGAGAACCTTATCTGTTGATTTATACTTTAGTGAAAATACAAAGCTGAATATGAGTAAACTCAAAATAGAATTTTCAAGCGAGACCTTTGAACAGCGCAGTTAAAATATTCAACATTTTTGCATTGAATGAAACACTTCCGTTGAGTTATTGCTGTCCGCTATAGATAGACACAAGTTTCTATTTAACCTTTTTCATTTGAATGCCAATAATATAGCCTTTCGGCTTTTCCAGCTCCTTTAATTTCGGCACAGGTCATAATAAATAATTCGTGGAACACCCAAATCCAATGTTCCGCTATCTATATAAAATGTAGAATGGAATGTTTTTCTAATACATCAACATCATAGTATTTCAAATTAATATTCGATTCAATAGCAGTATTGTATCGTAAAAACCTTTTAATTCTAGCAGGGTTACTACATACACCTTATTTATCTATCCCATAGTCAAATTGTTTAGTAAAAGGACTGAAAGAAAACTTGCGGGGAGGATAAAAGATAATCATTTTTGTGTACTATACTCATGAATACTGGGGTACTAGTGACAAGTGATATATTAAGTTTGAAATGTCATGTCAAATGCAACAGTATGAGGCTTACAGGGGTTTTTGAAAACTTTATGACATAAATTGCAAGGCATGTCTAGGCTGAATGATGATTTTTATCCAGGACATACAATAAAAGAGTTTTTCAATTAAAGTGTCATTTTTTGCTTCTATATCTCAATCAGTTGAAGTAATTGATCTGAACATATTATACGCTTGTCGAATGTAATCATAAGGACAAGGGCATAATGTGAATCCATTTTAGAAATTATTCTATTCCACTCCACAACACATTATATCAATTGGTTAATCAATCGTATATTTCTTTCAATTAAGTAATTACAATCCTACTGGTTAAACTAACAATTAGAGTTTGTAGATGTAGCCAATACACTAATTGTGATATATACATATATATATATATATATACTACCCGTTTGCCCGTTTCAACTCCAACTATTTTTATCTGTCGCTGTACATCACGTCACGCTGGATTGGATATTATCCTGAAATTCCAATATCATTTCCTTGATGTAATACGCGTTTAGTAAAACATTTTCAAAGCAGGTATAAAATGGAAAAGCCAACAAGAAACGATTCCAACGGATGATGGTAGACATTAGACGGTCAACAGAAAATAAATTTATTACCCGAAAGTATCTTTCCGGTTGAGCCACTCGGGTAGAAGAACATTTATTTGTCATGTCAGTCCGTTTCTCGATAATAATATTACTATAAAGCCACTGCAGTTTGCAATCCTACGTGAAATGCAGTTGTATAATATTGAACATACAATTATGTATACGCAGCACATAGTCATTGTATAATATGCAATAGCGATCAATATGGCAGAACTATACGTTATGTTTACGGCATACAACCAGCCATACTATACGACTGTCAATAGTTGCAGTTGTAATCACTTTATTTTGTTGTGGTCAAAATATTGATTGCTTTTGATGTCCATTATATATTATAAATGTTATTGATAAGCTATTTCAGTCGAAAAGAAATTAGTGTATGCGAAAATGCAAATTAAAATCATGCCATAGTTGTTTTGAAGGATTTCGATTTATCGATTGAATCCCAACATTTACGAACACTTAAAATATTTTAGGCTTATTGGAGTATAATTCCATGTGACTATAAACTTCTTACTAAAAGTTCAGTGTGCATATTCAGAAAATAAGTTAACAATTTGTTGATTATATTTCCAATAAATTCAATAAAGAAAGTTAGGTCAACTAGACTGTGAAATTGACTCATTAAATTGGTGTGGTAAAAGTTTAACTTCTGAATTTGCGTATTCTATAAACTATAACAATCTTAATAAATTTCCTTCATTATTAATTAAATTCACCATTTATATTACAAAATCGCTAATCGGTTGGAATGAGTAACATAAAGCTTTCGAAGTGATTTTGCATTTTAAAAGTTTAGAATATTTATTACAAACGCAAAAGACAAGTATTTCTAACATGCCTCATGGACAAACAAATTAAGAACGCACGTGTTGGTATTATTTAATATAAAGATATCCAATTTTCCTATACTATGCAATTCTTGAAGTTTTAACAAAGAGCGTAGGCTTCCAAAATACAGTAGGCCAAATTTAATCCATGGCCATGTAAATATTTTATCATGACGAGTTATTTCGAGTCATTTATTGGTAGTGAGTGTTTATTATTAAAACCTCAATAAGAGTCAAGACAGACTTGTTTAAGAACATTCCAAACCTCCAAAGGAAGAGGAACTGTACGAAAAGTGTGAATGATTTCTGTGTAATGATGACAATAATAATATGATCATTTTCGTTTGTCATGAATAAACGGAATATAGCTTGTCAACTTGTCAACTAGCCTACGATGATAAATTAAACAGAGTGGTTTTAGCAATACAGTGTATTTAGCGGTGAGAGTAGTGAGTGCCGGGAGTTGCCTTTTCTGTTAGACAAATTCTTTCCCTACAGTATCGAACAGTTACCTCACGCAGTTACTGATAATTTACATTTGCTAACTTATCACCAGTCAAACACAACACAAAAAACAACATCCATGTGCATACAATATTACATAAAAAATGTGCTACTTCTTTCCGCTGAATGGCTTGTTACCAGCACTTTGATCTGGTATTACCTAGCTATTTCTTATGTGGGTTATGTAATAATATGGGTAATGTCTTGTTTTTTAGAAGATTAAAAATTAATGACTATTAACGTGTACTGGTATAAGCGATACATAGATGTTAGTTGGTTTGTGATGTCCTTATTTTGGAATTGCATACAGATATCATCATGCCAAGTGTGTGTACTTGCAACTTTTAGAGAGTACCTGTCCAGAAATGTTGCTAATTTATTCTTTAAAAGTCCTTTTAGTCTTATGATTTACTTGCAGTACTGTAAAAAGGAAGCGAGTGAACATTGAGAAACGAAGTCGATTCTGACTTTCACTTTGACCATGTGGAGTATTTGGCCACTTCATTGGTCATTTGCAACTTTAGTGAATGAAAACTCTACATAGGTAATACGAAGTGCCCTAATAGTATTCTCCGTAGCAGTTAGCAATCAACCACGGATGTAAGTGCTTAGCTCTAGAAGTCGTTTTCCATTCGGTTTCCAAATCTGAAAATAAAGGACCGGAGAGCACCACAGAGTTAGGCAAAAGGTCTTGAGAGAAAGTTTTTGAATGAAAAAGCATGACACAAAAGGCTGTGAAGTAAAGTCCATAAATTATGTGAAAGAAAAACGAAACTGTAACTCAACTGCGTCATGATGGAATGTTTGACAGAAGATTGAATCGATGAGGGGGCGATGGAATACTTTGGAGCGATTAAGCTTAAAATGAATCTTGAAATCTTACAAAGATTGAATATCCTGTTAAATAAATCTTGCCTATAATCACTGTGCATCACTGTACTTCTTACACTTACTTATTTCACGATTACCAAAACTTCAATGAAATCAAAAACTTAATTTAGGCACCTTAAAATAGATTTTTATACATGACTCTGATGCTAAGTAGTTTAAGTGTGGACTGTTATAGAAGCAATTGATTAATTTTCTCTCTAATACATTAATGGATGCCAAGTAATGCGATATCTTTATTACTTTTATTCTTATTATCTAACCCAACCAACTCAGGTAAATCAATGCGATCATCTTACTAAAGTGATAGAGAGACATATCCTTTAGAAATAATAATAAAGAAAATGACATAGTAAGGAATGGTAATGGTTGCAAGGACCCAGAAGAAAAAGGCTTGTGTAGATAAGTTTGAGTTATACCGAGGAGCAATAAGAGAGTGAAATTAAGTTGGATGATGACGACAGGATGAAGAATGTCTTTTTGGGTCTTCAAGAGTATGTTATTCTCAAACATTGAATTGGTTTAGGTAGTAACCTCCCGGCAAGTTTAGCATTCGCTCTAATTCGTACACTCTCTCCTTTCTCTCTTTGAAAGAAAAAGGAGCAGTCTGGTTGCTCAAACTAACCCTACTTACCTCTCTTAAAGGAAGAAAATGCACTAGAGAGAGAGAGAAAGAAAGGACAAGGACAATCTCGTAGTCTAATATACGTAAGTATAAAAGGTTAGGTTATTTCCACATTCAAAACGGAACTTTTGTTCAGAAAAAGAACAAGGAGCACTCCATACTACTGTCACTACGAAGAATACTATTATCGGAGAGAGAGTACTTCATAAGATAATATTCCAACACACCTTGACGCTCCTGAATGAGTACCGCACAAAGTGTTAAAATAGTATAGAGAATGACACGACATCATTATATATAAGGTTATCTTAGTGGACTAGGACTAACCATATTTACCAATGTCATGGAATTGCCTTGTTGCAATGATTATATTGAATGAGAAAGGAAAAAGAAAGTCCCTTTCTTCATTTAAACATCTCTCCTTGGCTTGGGGCTTCTATTTTTCATGTGGTTGGTTCCCTTTATTCAACTTTGGCATCTTGGGTTTGGCATCTTTTGATTGCAAGTATCAAGCAAATAATTCTATTGTTTACACACTACCTGTACAGTATGCAATATGTGCTTCGTCCTTTTATAAATATTTTTCTTTGCTCAGAAAACCATCATTTAAATTTGAAAAAGTCTTGTAAACCGCTCTATTACTTCTTCTTACTACTGCTTCAATGTAATAGCTAAATATTAAAGGATTTTTATTTAAAACTTTCGTTTCCGCAATAAGGCCAAATCAGCAAGGGTAATATGCTTTGAGATTGAGACTCACATCATACCCTTTACCTTAGTAGCGTCTTCCGGTTTTGAAGTTTAAGGTTTGGTTTGATTTAAATTAAGGTAATTTATTGGCTGTTTCAAACAATTTTCCCATTGTGAAGACCATTTTTTTCCCTTGGAGTTATTATTATACACATCAGTTAAAATTTAAAAAATGGTACGAAAGGTTTTATTAATTTCATTTAATTATGTTTTCGTCTCTTTAGTAAATTTAGACGAGGCTGTGGTTTTGATGGCTTGCTTGCAAATCCTTATGTGAGTTGTGGTTAAAAAGGTGGTACTTTCCTTTCTCTTCATTAAGCTAAGTTAATATTTATTAAGACCTGAGCATTTTGGAAAGATTAAAATAAACCTATGAATAGATTTGTGGTTATCATGACATTTTAAATAAACTTTCAAAAAGTATAATTATAACCAGTAAGATATGTACATATTTCCATTCATATATTTAAGAAGCCTTTAGCAGTTTTAAACTATGCGACGTAACACATCAATCTACCGGTCTATCATTATTCCGGATGAGGTAGGTAGAGCAAATACTCAAGATAGACCTAATGGACGTAATTTACAATGTTGAATCGGGGCATCGGGGTCGGGTAAACTGTACGTAACTAACAGCAAATAAGTTTGGACTAGAGTTGGTGTCTGGATATGAATCAGAAAATGAAATGCCGGAGGACAAGTTATTCTCTACTGTGATTTGAAATCCTCAAGAAAAGAGAAGAAAGTCGGGTAGTGCGGTTAGTTGTTATGAAATGAAAATAGGTAAGGGCTCTTTGGTTCTCCACTTCTCTAAATGGGAACAAATTAGGAAAATGCCTTTTGGTGGTTTGAAACTCTACCTGAGTTTATTTTGCGATGTGAACCGAATTTATACAGTAATCCACTAACAATAAGACTGAAGAGAGATTGAGATTGAATAGTAGACAAATCTCAAAGCGACATTATATAGTACATATATTTTAGTATATACACTCTGCAAAGTACAAATGTTACTGGGGGTGAAATTGAATAGAGTCTAGTGAGTTTATAGGAAATAGCAAAGACGACGAAGACGATGTTGGAATATAGGAAGGAGACGGCATACGTAAAAATATGTAATGAAGAGTATAAGAAAAGAGTGGCTGGGTAACTTAAGGATCGGACCTGAATTGAATGCCCCTTTTGATAAAATTAACCGAGTGATGAGGCACGACAAGAATGCCAAGAATCCAAAGATTTCTTTGCAAAAATAATACTCTTCACTAGCTATCACCAGAGGACTAGTGAACTGATGACTAACCTTCCGCTTACGACTTCAAATTTAACTTAAACCTATAAACTGGAATATTATCCTTTTGCAATTGCTCAAATTCAAAACATTTATATAACTTGGTATTATTGCTAGTTGATAAAGTTCCTGAGTAAAATTTCCAGTTACCTTAAGCTTCCGTGAATATTATACTTTTCCGTTATTTCCAGGTGCCATATTACATACGCAGTTTTTAGTGTACAATTAATCGATATTGTAAAATGAGGTTTGAACGGAATGCATTTAAATGAACTCAGATGTCTTTAGAATCATATAGAATCGTGTGTGCTTCCAGATAAAATACTAATAAGAACCGTAAGACTTTCCCCTGAGGCTCAAGGTTATTTGTATAGAAAAAATTAGACACTTTTAAAAATTACTTATTTAATTTGTTTTTTGAGCTTTCTGAGTTTTAACGAGAGAAAGTAAATTTAACCATTTATTGATTTAACTTACATTAAGACTAAAAGGGGTTACTAGGTACATTTAAGACGCTTTATTCCATGAAAGCATATAAAATAAATAAATTACAAATAATAGTGTATAAAAAGTAAAGATAAAATATCAAAGGAAATCCAACTGCATGCCAAGGGCTTTGCTTTTGTCCCTCTAAACTGTCTGAACTTGATAAAAATGTTCCCCAATTAAAAGTTTTTCTACTGATAATTTTTACAGAAGCATTTCTCCATGCTTTCGGTTGCAAAAGATGTAATAAGTTTTGTAGTAAAAAACATTATATTGTAGAACATGAATATGAAAACATATATAGCCAAGATTTTATGCCTTTTGATGATTCCAAACTCTGTTTAACTCTGTTGTAGAAATGCAAGTCATCAAGTTTTTTCATAAGTATGCAGAAAAACTTAGCTAGTGAGATGCAGCAGTGAAAATGTGTAACGACCCATGCATATTCCATAAAAATAAACCATATTTTTCTATAATAATATGAGTTAGTTTTGTAAAATATGCATTGCTCACGTTCTGCTCGTAAGTAAAATATGATCTATTCTATTGGTCGTCTACAACTCAACGAGATATTTTTCGAGTGAAAGCAAGGCTTTGGAATTTGGAATGGAATTGAATAAAGTTGGTTACCCTAAATTCAAGCGGTGCACCTTAATGGGCTAATGGCTTCCTTAACCATTCGTCTCCCTCCCGTCTTCAGGTTATAGAAAAGCCTCTTGTAGCATAGTACCATTGCATGGTGAAGGTGCTTTATATGATTATACCCGGTTACTCCAACTGTACTATGCAGTGCATTTATTCCTATTCCTTAGTACGTTTACTCTATCCACTACTACAGAATTTTGCATCTCTTTGATCCACATCCTCAGGAAGATGATGTTCGTTCGACCCAAAAACTAGCTGGTGAAGAAAACCCTTACCATACTTACCTGCACGGCTCAACCTGAGCTTTACGAAAGTTTGTCAATGTGGTCTACCACTACCAGCCAACTCTTTATATTACTTTCACAACTTTTCACTACTTCATTCTTCTACTAAATATATTATTGACTATGACAAATGTTATGCATCTGTATGCCCAAGTCAGTGATTTGGAGATTGAGAGATTTCTACTTTAATGCACTCTTGTCGGTTTAAATTTGTTTGCCTCTTTTCTTGAACTTTCGACTGTTAAAAATTACCAGGGTGCTTGACATATCCCGGGACATGTCGGCAAAACTCTGTTTTGCTCAAAAAATGATGTTGGTCATTGGATATCCAAAATTATAAAATGTGTAAAGAAATTAGAAATTGGGGATTTTCGTTGTAGCCCTAAACCTATTAGAGAATTGAAAGGTTAACTACTAAATGGGCCCATGATAAGCAAAAATAAAATAAAATCGATAGGTTAGAAAACAAAACTCGTTTTTATGCAATTCATTAACTGCAAGAAAGCGATTTTGCTACAAATTGCTTTAAACTGGACACTTACATTTGCCATATGAGGCCTTGCCAAAGTGACTCTAAAACTAATTGTGAGAGACTCAAGACCAAAAACTAATTGCGTGACTTCGATTAGATTAGAGACTTTTACAATTTATGTTCAAGTTTAATTCAAGTGATTGTAGGAATTTTGTCTAAAATCGAGCTCAAAATTAATAAAAGAACAGTAAATAAATGTTACAAGAATTTCATATGAGTCTTGAAAACAGTCAAGTATGGCACTCGAATACTCTATTGATCTTTAACTAAATTCAACAAAGTTTTAGTTTTGATTGAGAGAAAAGAAAAAAAAATTGCAAAGGAAAATTTCCATTTGAACCATATTGTTGAAACATGGGCATATGCCAATGATTCTTTATACTTTGGAAAAGAATTACAAATATACTTTAGTACAATTTATTTGTTTGATGGACAATAGCAAAAGAAAAAAGCATGTATACTCAAAAAGAACGTGGAATAGTAAAGTGTGAATATGCAGAAGTTAGTTTGAAAAAAGTTCTTGAAAACGACAACCGCACATTCATATTGAATGGAAAAATACTCCTCCAGTCAAAGTCAAATGGTATGGAATGGAATGAAAATGTTCTTCCACTATCATCGTTATGCGGTTTTGTAAAATGCTCACCTTAACCTAACTCTGAACCTTTTATATCACTGCACATAACCTCTGGGCTATCCACTCCATCCACTCGTAGACCTGCTTTCACTTTCACCTTAACCATCCCATCATCATCATCACATCTCCCATACGACCACCATTCGTTCTATCTAAAACTCTACTTGAATGAAAGTTGAAACTAAAATAAAAGTTGAGGCAGGGGGAATATACCTAAGGTGTATCTGCATGAAGTGAGGTATGTATTTTGTAAGCTGGGTAGTCCTCGACATTTGTTAAAGAATTTCAGTGAACATAGTAGAAAGTGAAGCTGGAGGATTTTACGACCTTATAAATTGATTGAACAAATTGTTTTCAATGCCATAACATGCCAAGGCACTCAAGAACTACTTCAGATTGCATTTCCGTCACAATTGGAATACGATCTGTCTATGCCATTCCCTAATGCATTGCCCTCTCAGTAGTTCCCATCACGCTAAACTTTCATCTTCCTTGACAGTGATATCTCGCGTGGGCTCTTACGATTATCAATCACCTAATCGATTTCACAAAACCTATAGATATTTTAATGATATCCTCCTTCTTACCTGTCCTATCTGAATATTTTACTTACTTTACTTATGATCGTTATTACTTTAAGGGTTACGGATAATTCTCAAGCGACTACAATAAACTGTTTACATATGTCGACCTATACTTCATTGGAAATAGGAAGTACACATTTTTTACCTAAACTCCCTCGTACATTTTTGGCATTTAGAAGAAACAAATTTCAAACGCGTTTTTCACACTCAAAGCTTTTAGTGGCACACCATTGAAAACGTATCAAATTATTAGAACTTTCACATCCCAAGAACAATTCGTCATCATTTTTCATCTTCCTCCTTGGATTCCTTAAATAGGAGGAGGTTGCTTCAGTTCATGACCTACATTTGCCTTCTCAACTGAGACTAAAGGAATTTTCATTCTTGCCATCAGATCAACAAAAGTCAAGAAAGAGCTTTGAATAGTAGAGCACGTTATATTTCATGATCAACAAGGAACATCACCGAACTCCACTCACACGGTGAACGATCTCGGTACACATAAGGATATCTTCAAGGTAGGTGATACAACAAACGAAATAATGTAGTTTGTATTTCTTTACGTCGCATCAAATGGAATAAAAGTGAATACGACATACCAAACTCTATATTTTTGTTAGTCCCTACGTGCAAGTGTGTTTTTTTGTAAATAAAGAGAATATGTTTTTCATGTTAAATGCTCAAAAAATGATAAAGTATGGGATAAAGCTGACGAGGACAAATGTGACAAGGTAAAGAAAGCTTGTTTCACTTTCTGTTCTCATCCCAGCCTCACCATCACAGTTACAAGAGGACACAGCAAAGAGACCTTCAAGTCTTTTACATTGAGCAATGAAATTATACCCCACATGTGTAAGTAGGTACTATCTTACACTTTCCAATTCACTAAGTTAACCCTAACCAATGATAAGATGATAAAGGTAGGTACAGAAAAGCACACATGTATTTAGCTTAGCGGAATCAAGCATAGTCTGACTGAAGTGGGATTAGGTAAGAAGGCAAAGAAAAGAAAGCTTTAGCAAAAAATTGCAGCAAAGATATCATAAGAGCATATTGCACGTACCGAGTAGAAGGAGTTCCGCCCAGAGAAGCAACGGCCACATTTTTGTCCTTGTCTTTGTTGTTGACGTCTTCTTACGATGGGGGAAAATGGTTCCAATGATTTCTCCTGAAATCTTGGAAAGAAGTACCTAGAAACCTAGAGAGAGATAGATAGAAGACCACTACCAACCTATCACAAAAAACCCTACCTATCGCTAAGAAGGAAAAAGGATAAAGTTTTCACTTCTCTATTGAATATTATAGCAGAAGTAGTTGAAGCTGTTGTAGTTGCAGTAGTGGTAAATTTCTCCCAGAAAACTGCTTTCTCTTCAACCCAACCAACTCATGGAGTCGGTTAGACTATGTATTGTGAGATTGTTGCAGTACCAAAAGAATATACCAGACAATGTAGTAAAAGTAAGCATCAGGTAAGACTCATTCACGAAGCATGAGTCGCAATGTGATGATACCAGTGTAGAAGATGCCCACCACCATGCAGTAGTAGAATCCAGTTGTGTTTGGTAGTCCGTTGTTGTGTTGAAGACAAGACCAAGCAAAATGATAGAACCCGGACACACTTGTAACAAGAAGCACACGGTAATAATACGTGCTTAAGATGTTATATTACCGGGTGAAAGTTGGTTTGGTTTACAGTTACACCGGTTATTTGTAGTATCTGTAGTAAAAAGTTGAAACACAAGGGTTTTGATCAAGTTTGTCTCAACAAATTCAGTTTAGGTCCTTATCAGACCACCACCGAGTAAAGTCTGATATATAAAACGAGAAGAATAGAGACAATAGACTCTCTTTGGCGTATTTCAATTTCAGCTAACAAACTATGATTTATTTGCACAAAATGAAAGTACGTAGATTGAAATTCACTGATCAATCTAAAATCCGTAATGCTGAATGTAGTCACTTGTCCATCTCATGTGGTAGAAGTGAAAAGTACCTGTAGGACACTTTCTACAGTATCTACAGTTGTAATAGTTTTTTGTTACAGCTATTTTAGTGTGCAGGAGTACTAGACAAACTTCTTTCGACTCAGTGGTTTGGTTTGGTTTTGTCTGTCCGTCTGTTTCTATTACATTAGAGTTAGACTATCACCAAAGAAAGGTAAGTCCATCCATGCATTGTATATTCTCCATAGTATTCAGATACATAAAGAACCTAAGTCTAAGTTCACTGATGATACTGAGCTAGTTAGTAGTTTGTATCCGTCGTGCTTTCACATTACACTTTGTCCCTGTTCGGGCAGGTGAATTCAGTTTATACTAATAATACCTAACGAATTTACCACAACCACAAGGATGTGCGATTGGGTGAAGTTTGTGTAGGTACTTGGAGAAGATAATATAATGCTGTTTTGTTAGTTACACAACAACAAAGTTTTCTTCATCTTCCTTTGTGTTTAAAATTTGCATGGTTGATCGTTGATGGTAATTCTCTGTTGTACCCATCAGGTTTTCGTCGAATTAATTATCCCCTGTAGAACCAAGTAGTTTAGGTAAGTAACATTAAGTACACAATACAATGATGATATAGGTTGAAGGAGAAAGCGATAGTAGTGGTGAAGGAGAAGCGTTTTATTTACACAACGTGAACCACGATCAATATCATCAACAGGAGGACGAGAAGACCAGGAGGTACCGGCCATCATTATTATCATCCGGTCCCGGAGCGGAACAATGGCAGTGGTATCATGATCATCAGTAATAGTAGTAGACGGTGTAGAAGTAGTAGCATTGTGTAGGGTTTAAAGTTGAAGGTCGTGTATTCAATTAACAACAAGTAGTAATTTTGATAGATGAATATCCGCCAAGCCAGCCAGCGGGATAGTAATTGGCCAGTTATATGAAAGATAAACAAAAACCATGCATAAATCAATTAGTCTTCCATGCTTTAATTTAATCCTTTTTCATGGATAAAATATTACCCCTCTGTTTTGATTTCCTATTTGGACTATCAGTATCTCTAAAACATACATGATGATTCCTTATCAAAACCGCACAATAATTCATTAACTTGTGCCATTCGGCATTTACAGACATGACTCTTTCAAGTTATGTTAGTTTTTTTCAAATTGCTATCAGTAAAAAAGAATCGTAAGCATAACCTAACCGCTTTTGCAAACAAATTTGTATAATTGATAAAACAAATGGTTTATTTGGATCCAATTAGTACTATGAATCTTCATTCAAGCTTACAGCTATCTATCTACACACAACACACATCGCACACTGTGTTCTCTTACTCATCAGTGTCATCAATGTAACTGTACTATTGGCAGTAATGAGTTTAGTTCTTCATGATTTGTAATTAAAATATGGGTTTAGCCTGCCTTGTAGCGATAATTGAGAAAAGCTTAATCCATTAAAACATTAAGCCCTAAATTTTCCTCTGAAATAATGAATAATTTTCAAAATTGGTAAGACAAATTAAGAAAACAATAACCTAGCCTTTTAGAATGTTAAAGAAATAAAGGTATCAAATATTCTAATTGTAAATATTTTCCCTTTCAAAAAATCAGCTATTTTGGCCAAGGTGCTTCATAATTAAAACCAGCAGAACCGACAGTTCTCAAAAACAATTAAATTCAATCAATCCCATTCTTATTTCTAGGTTCTGTTTTCATAAAAATCCAGGATTACATGGGCGAAGGTGTTGCACTCAAAAAAGACTCAACTTCAAAAAAATAAGGCAATATTGAAACAAACATCAAAAGTAATTACATCTTTACCTTTGACTCCAACACTTAATCTGATCTCTAGTATAATATCGAGTCAACTTGTGTGTGACTGGCAGAGTTAGTTTGACTTTTGACAACTTACTTATCATTATCATTCGATCACCATTTCTTTTGCAATAGGACTTTTATCTAGTAATCATTATAATTTTACAAAGGAAATGGTCATAGTTTAAAAAGAAAAATATCTGCACCACCCCTAAATATTTCTTAAACAAGCAACACTACCCACAACAGCTTTATTAGCAACTGAAATAAATAAAAATGAGTTTAAACTAGTTTCATTTTCTCTTTACTCACTACCTACGTTGGTAACTTGAAGTCCTACATTTCACCTTTACCATATCGAATGAGTGAGATGTACTTCATTCATAAATATGTATCTTCACCTTGCTAGAAAATGAGTCATTTCGGTTACGGCAGTTGAAAAAGGGTAACGCAAGAGGCAAGACTAATAAATGGGTTGATACATGAAGCAGTTTTGCTGCATGTATGACTTTCCCCTGCCGAGGCAGAGTACACACAAGCTTTATAGTACAGCACAAAGTATCATATTCGTGTGACCTTTTCGCTTGTTTAGATTTACTTATCAATGAACTAAATAAAAAACCTTACTGAACGTAAAACCAACTATTCCGAATATAACCAACAAATTATGGTGTCTGATTTATTGTAACTATTCTGCCATGCCTTTATTTTTAGGTATTTACTCATTGTAAGTTTTCGTGATTAGCCTCCCTCCCTATATTATATAAACAATTTTCATCCCAAATTATAAAGTTCTTCTAAACCCTTTAGTCTCCCGTTTATAAAATTTAACGTAACTGATTTTCGATAATGTTCAACTTAGTTCAATGGTCAACTTCAACTTAGGTTAATGCATTTAAACAGTTTCTTACCGCATGGGTTTGGATATTTCTATTTCCACTTCCAGTGACCCTACAAAAAGACTCTGACTTATCTTGAAAATGTGTGAAATCGAAATCGGGATTTTCTATATGCAACCATGCAAATATTGAAAAAAATACTGTGTACTACGTTTTGTTTCTTAAACATTTTTGACAAATATAACATCCATATGGTTATGCATGACCATTATGACATAAAACAGTTGCCCTAGCAAAAACACAATTAGTACAGGCGGCTTTAAATATAATATTAAATTGCATAATACGTTCACCGATTGAGAAAATACAGTCCAGTCCTTGATTCCTAACTATGATGACGATGACTGGCTCTGCCTTACTCTGCATGCATATGTTTTATTTACATACATAATAGTAGAAAAGTAGAAATACTTAAAAAGAAAGTCAAATCAGACGTAAAGCATGAAGTGAAAACTGAGAGGAGTGTATTGCGAGGAGTCGTAGTAAGGTAATTTGAGTACTATGGGTTGCGTGAGAAGAGAGATTTTTTGAAAGGTAAATCAGCCATCCGTTTTGTTCTTTCTGGTTAATCTTGGCCAACCCACTGAAGTTAATCAAGATGAAATACAAGGAAAAGTGCAGCAAAATGGTAAAAGCCATTTTTTAGATGATTGGGGAAAGGCATTTCACGTCTTTTATTTCATTTTCCCATCATTTTACTCTATCATTTCCGTACCTTTCAAAATGCTCGTGATGAGTGAAGTTATAATGAAATATGTGACGATATGTCCATACGAGTGTGAGACTACAATCTACTATTTTATATATATCAGGCATTTCCATACTGTATTTCGTTTATATTGGGGTTATTATTATGTTGTGGTGCAACTACAAGGGTGAACCCATTTACGTGGGTGAACCCATATTACTCTAATTCCCTCTGGTTTATTCATACCTTTTGCAATGCTTATTAGCTTAGAGTTTATATGGAAAAGTTGAGTATTTATATAAAAACTATAACTTTGGCATTCATAAAATCACAATCAGCAACAGTGAACGTAAAACAAGTAAAAATTTTGAGTAAAAATTATTCCTAACTAAAATATCTCCTTCTTTTTCTTTGTATTTAGCAGTCTTTTCCCTGCATATTAACTAGCGTTGTTGTGGGTCTTACTCTGTTATTATATTTCCATGAACAAGTCAACTTTCGTACAAATTAAATCTTCTGGGAATGCAAGTTCCTAATCCCTGACTAAAAGCGATTGTGGAAGAAAACTCCACATGCTCCAGAAAGTAATTAAATTTGATTTTGAAAATGAATTTCTCTAAGAGTCTATTTTTTTAACATTGGATATTAAGTAACCCATAACGAGTTTGGAGTATTATTAATTATATGGGAGAAACTGACCAAAAATTTTATAGTTTTGCTTTTAACGATAACGGAACGGGTTTAGTATGGGAGTATACAAGTTTAGCAAAATAATATTATACAGTTTTAGAGTGAGAAATGTACTAATGATTTATCATACGGTTTATACTATACTGTATTTTTATGTGACAAGACTTACCGCAAGGAAATAAGTAGATTACTTTCAAGAACTCTTCTATGAAGTATTTTCAAGCCAAGTTAGGCAGCAGTTTTGCAGTTAAGGACAAGTAAATTTCTTGTTAGTCGATGAGAAATTCGATCTTGAAGACATCGCATGAACGATTGGCTAGTCTTAAGTTGCTGTTGTTTTTCAAGCATAAGGATCACTTTTGATCCATTTATTGTTGAAGCGTGATAGATCGTGAATTCAGGAAATGCTCTGGTGGCTGAAAAAGCCACTCTGACGTTCTCAGTAGTCGTCATCGTCTATATTTACATGTCAGCATGAGGTTTGAAGTCCATTTATTTACAGAAGGATTACGATTTCTTCAAAGTAGTTCAAAGTTTGACCTGTGTTGGAAAAATATAGATACATTAGCTTAAAATGTTAAAATCGTGTTAACTATTGACTTGACAAACAATTAAATATTACAAAAAAAAGTGGAAAATTTTTACGATAAAAAAATTGTCTTGGAAAAACTGAATTTGTTGCGTTGCTGAATTTGCTTATAATTATACATAAGCGTTTAAATAATCCATTCTCCTTTTTTAGAAACATCAATGAATTCAAATTCCTGAATTCGTTTATTTTTCAAGGCGTAAATAAACCATTTAAAAAGCTACATGTGTTCGCCAACAGTATCTATTTGTTGATAAATAATAACGCGAATGTAATATGGAAGCCGCAATAGCTTTTTTCTAGCTAAACCTGTAAAGACTTATTTCCAAGAAACTCCGAGTGGTAAATTGAATCCGTACAAAATTCAGAAAATCGAGTATGTTAAGCTCTGTTTACTAACTTTCCAAGATGCATGAAGCCAATTCAGTGACAATTAATCCTTTCAAAGAAAGAGTATAATAATACCCAACTTTTATGCCACCAATTTAAAACCCCATACCATCCCGTTGCACAGAACCCTGGTTCTCTCTCGTAACTAAACAAATTAAAAGCTGCATGAGAATGAATGAAGAGTTTATTGTAATTGTATTTCAAAACATTACGGTAACGCTTGGAAATAAATTAGACGAGTACAAACATCACCTACTACAAAATACACAAAAGGTACTTTTAGCTAGCTATTATTGATTGATGAATAGTAATGCTATTTTGCATATTCTAACACTCGGCGTTTTATGTGGGATGTATTATGCCTAGCATTAAGTGCAAAATATAAGAAGCAACCTACTTATTACAACATCAAATACTTAAGTGTACGGTGAAAACTGATAAATACCAAAGGAGAGTTATAAGAGGGTGAGGATAAAAAGTGTGGAAAAGAGGGATGCTAACATTGCATGTTTTTTGTTATAAAATGAGGCTTGTCGTTAACAATACGAAAGAAAGTCTTGTATCTAGATCGCTTCTTTTGTGCCTTAAAAGGAAGGATGTTGTTTGTTATGCTTGTATTTTATACAAACTTGCTGTCATAAAGAATTACCAAGTCAAGATTGTTCCATGCATGAAATCATACAAATATATGTACCTAGCAATTGGGTGCAAAGGTACTTTCATAAATTAAGTACTTTCGTTTTGCTTAAAAGTTTCTAGGATTTTAAAAAGTCAAAAGAGATTCGAAGATAGTTGTAGAAATACATATATCAGATAGACTTAAGGGTACATTTAATCGATTGGCTTATTTATAAAGCTTCAACCTAGAGGATCAAAAACCCAATCCTAAAGACTCGAAAGGCGTCAAGATGAAGGTTCACATTCTCTGAGTGTACGTTTTAAAATATAATAATCTTTTAACGAAACTGAAGCAGGTGATTTGTGGAGGCTTTCTAGAGAAAAATGTACTCGTACTCATTTAAGCAGGGTTGTATCTAATCCTAAACCTACCTTTGAATATAAAATAACTTTATATTATATATTACCATGAGTTTGTTCCGTCCTTCTGTATCATCTATCTAGACCTCTTACATTTTCAAACGTGAATACTCTCCTGAGTATTGCTAAGTCTTTTAGAATCGTTACCATCACCATTCCCCTCTATGAACCCTTTTCAATTGATTGAATTGAAAAGGGAAAAGAGCACAAAATTGATGTAGCCTTTCTTCCATTATTATATTATTGCGCATTTTAAGTTTATTTTGTTTGCAATAAGAAGGACTACCTCATACATCACTTATTTCTTGAGGAAGTAGACTAATTGAACTGATATTAAACGTTTTTCAACTTGAGAGGTCCAAATGAAATAAAACCCCACCTTAAATAATCCCTCTTTACGAGGACATAAACCAAGACGATATGGAATTTATCATCCTTTCTTACGTCCATCAATATTTTAGTACCTTGCTTCCAAAATTTGTCTTCGACTTGAATTATGAAATCAAAGAAAGCTTGTGAGGTAGAAAGATACAAACTATAAAAAGCTTAAATAGAAAACTACTAGAGATAGGCTGGACAATTTTGTCTAGCTGGGGACAGTAAATTCATCCGGGGGTTAAAGCTACTACTTTCTAAATACTATGCAAAAATGGTTACTACATTTTGGCGTTTATTGGTTATTTTTTTACAATTGAAAACCGTTCAGTTTTTGTAAGAGTTTTGATGGTCATGAATTATTTAATATACGAAACTGTTGAGTAAGAGTAAAAGTTCTGCCTACTCTAAATAAATACAACTTTCTGACTTTCACTAGAGAGTAAAGTTATAATTTTTCAAAAAATTTTATTTAAAAGTGGACTGGAGACATTTTCTACATTATCCTTTTTTAATATCAAGCGTGAAGCTATGAAATGACAGCCAGTATTAGAATTTCTAGTTTGCCCTGTTCTCTTTTTCAACAAAATGTTAACAGAAAGTTATAAATAAGCTTAAGTTTTAAAGGATAACTTTTGCTACTGTAAAAACAATTCCTGCAATTCCCATAGGAATCGATAAATTTACTTTACTGTAGTATTAGTGGAATACTCGTATTTATCTTTATCAAGTCTCAGAAGTCTCAATCAAATAGAATCTAACCTAACCCGATTATCAAATCATATCTCATACGTAAAGCCGTTCTTGCTGTCAAACATAATCTACTATGTAGGTAACCTTTTGTGATTCAGCATTATCAGTATAGTAGTTTTATGATTTGACCAGTAGTGACCCTCGCATGAAAGATCCTAGCACAGGAATTACCGTTCAGCTGTATTATGGAGAGGCGAAAGTAATTCTCACAGGAGAAGAATAAGCAGAACACAATGGAGAATACGAATAAAAATATAATTCCCTAGTTTGTAATGATAAACTGGCAGTGGCAGGAGTAGTGGAATATTGGTGGTCAGAATGGGAATGAAATAGGTTGCGGGTTACCTTGTGGAACGGCTAATTAATAATTAATGAATATCGTAGACATAAAGGGCATTCATAAGCACAAACAACGTGACGTTATTATATTGTGACAAATAAAACTTGAGAACTATTAAAAAGACTACCATTAGTACTACTGAAATGGTTGACTCTTGAGTAAAAAATAAATGCAGCGAAAAGTTATTTGACTATATTGGTATGCTTAGTAGTTTAGTAATAGGAGTAGAAACTTTCTAGTGGTTTTTTAGTTTATATCCAAAGCTATGGATACTTCATGTAAATGACAGCATGAAAAAAAGGACACGGTGATAGTGTCGAATACTGTTCATTACTTTTTGCATTATTATTATTATTACATATCATCATCTCATGTCCACTGTATTCTGGTATTATTATTGTATTATTAGAAGAAATTACTGTGGAATAAACATCCAATTCTCTCAGTGGTGGTGACAGCACTATTTTGAAACTATTCTAAAAAGAAACAGGAAAGAAACAAGTTGATATGCACCAAGTGGCCCTGCCCTATCTATTTCAGAGAAAAAGTATAATAATAATGATAATAATAGTTGATAGTGTATGATGTGATGTTGTCATTTGGTATTCTATTCTGTTGTTGTGTCGTATTTTTGCTGTGTCATAAAATGGTAATAATAATGATGATACTCTCGTCTTCCTCCTACTCTTCAACTCTTCATGTTTGATATGATGTGACTTTCACTGTACTTTTATTAAAAAAAGCCTTTTCTTTCCGCATAACTACACTTCACTACTACTCAAAAGTCCTTTAGTATTACGTAGTCATACAATAAGTAAAAGTTCCCCGTGCGTAAATAATGTGTCGGAGTTTTCTAATATTTATCAACATGGTTTGTAGCAAAGAACATTTTCGTTCAACTTGTACCAACTAAATAGGAATGCAATGTGTCAACACTTATAGCAAACACGACTAGGAAAACATAGTTCGTTTTAAAAGAAGTTTTAGGTTTAAGGTCTATAAGACTAAACTAAAGGCTGCCCCTGACTTTGAATATTATATGACTATAACAATGAGGCACAACTTTGCATACATATTTATTACATATCTACTTTTCTACCATAGTGTTCCTATTGGTAAAAATTGTATTGGAATAAAATAATAATTGCATTCGGTGTGAATGGTATGATGATAGATTTGATTATTGATGAAATGACTGCGGTGCACTGAAATATGTATCAACTTCTAAACTTAGAAGCGCATTAATTATTCACTGACTCCGTTCTGTTCGCGAATGAAATAAATGTAACAAAAATATCAAATGCATACCACAAACACCAGACTATATTAAAACATGTAGACCGTAAGAACTCCATGACTCCATGCGTTTGACATCTCAATTTCTATGTTTCACTCTGGAATGAAAGCGTATACGGTTAATTGATCATCAAATGGCATTGTGTAGCATGAAGGCATGATTGTGAAAGCTATATATAGATACTTGATGAGTGAATGTGGCCAAAATTTAATAAGTTATGATATCAGGGTGTGCTTCGAATTGGAATACGAATATTTCACTATAATTGTTTATCCATTGAAGCGTTTGGTATACATTCATGCGTTGTAATTTGGAAGAGAGTTTTGGGGTTTTATTATCTTATTCAACAGAACTATTTTGATAAAACTTGATATCATTTGTAGTTTTAATTTAAAAGTCAAGATAAAACTACATTTGAAACGAAATGAGAACATATTGATACAGTAAGACATCAGTATTTGAAATGAAAAGAAGCCGTTTTAATACTTTTTTATTTTTGCATAGATTTAGGTAGTTTCTTTAAAATACAAACGCCCAAATATTTGACAGATATTCAAAGGTAAATAAGTAACTGTTTACGTTACATATATTAACTTTTTAATGCTAAAATGCAACAAATAATGGATTCCAGCATCAATAATTCAGTGATTGCTACAAGATATAACAGTTGAAAATATAACAACTTTCATTCATTCAACTAACGACTTTCATCATTTGAAAATAGTCTGCTATCCTCCAACTTGAATAAAGCGTGTTTTCTGACTTGACAATTTAAAATAGTATAATATTAAAATATAAACTGTACTTCTGACTAAAAACTGAGCTGTACCTTCAGTGGGTACACTATATTAAGACTCAGTGATGTTGTTTCTCCTATTTTGATAGAAACTGAAACCCTCAAACGTTCCGTTCAATTTAAAAAACCATTCTATATGAGGTTTTCACCTAACATTTACAAATGACACTTGACCATTATTAGTTTTATTTCATTCATCAGTGCAAAAGCAGCAGCAAGATATGCTTATTTAAGAAACTTTCCTAACTTTATAGAAATACCTTTCAGAAATAACTTTCCTGAGTAAATATGCACTGTCATTAGGTGATAAAGTAATAAACTCATCCTACACTAAATAATAAAAATGATATTTCTGCATATTTCTCTAGTTATGAACCCTCTCTCCCGTTAAAAATGAAAGTTCCCATACTTTGACGTTCAGAAATTTAAAAATTACATTTTAGTTTAAATAATGATAACAATATTGATAATGCATTGGGTAAATCTGAAATCACCACAGAAGATCCATTTATATAAAAAACGCTTCAAAAATTTGAGCAACCTCGTATCATCGTTCTAAATCCAGTCGAAAAGTAAAAGTCATCATAACATAACGCTTTCATATCCCAGGCAGAGTGTAAACTCATACTTAACAGATACACAACGTGCAGTTCAAAAATGTAATGAAATGAAGTGACACGAACTGAGAATTTCACGAAGGCATGAAACGAAAGCAAGTATCTAAACACACACAGAGGGGCAAATACATTATATATTATTATATAAGCCAGATATAATTTATAATAGAAGTGTTGGGGCTATAGAAATGGCATTTGTTAGTTGTGATACAGATGTGTAGGATAATATACTCGTTCTTGCAAAAAAGTGAACTGTAAATGTGTCATAGTTTAGAATGAGACGAGAAGATGCAATTTGCAAATAAATGTGAGTGTTTCGCTACTCACTCGACAACAAGTCCATGCCAAGCTTACACACACACATAAAATGTAAAAAAAGTCCCAATGCTCTTATACTCTCGGAAAGCAAGGATAGGAGAGAAAAAGTGAATCTTGTTCGAATTATCTATCTCTTCTCTAAGTTCTCAAAGTCTTAAAAAGTAAGACGAGTGTGACTACAACCACTATCAACTCTAAAATGCTATGTTGCGTTTCTTGTTGTGTTTCAATGTGCCTCAAGTCTCGTGTACATTTCACACATACATTTTTTATTTCTCGTGTTTTTTTCTGATTCGGAGCTGACTTTTGCCAAACTAAAACTAGGCTAACGCTTGTGTAAGTAATATTATGGAAAGTGTAAAGACGTTCTATTCTATCCAATATTATGTATTATGCACTTGTATTATGCAATTTTAACTCGGTTTCATTATATACCACATAGAGTTAATGTTAAAATACATTCATTTGATTTTCTATTACCACAAGTATTGCAAAGATTAGCAAATACTATGATTATCTGCTTTCTAGCTACATCTTTTTTTAACGAATAGTATGTATTTCAAGATAATAAAAATAATGTACATTATAACTTATAACATTTACTGCGTGTGTCTCTATATATTTTCAAATTCTACTTTGTGCCTCAAACTCAAGTAAAGAGTCGTTAACTTCCTTGCGTTTAAATACTTTAATTCTATACAGTATATGAATATATAGTGTCGTATTATATTATATAATGTGTGTCCCTGTCGAGCTGAATTTATACCCAAAGAAATTTATATTTATTCCTTGTCTTTAATCCTTTTAATTACCGATAATAAACTTACAGAGGATTATAAAAGTTGGGTAATGATGAAATAAAAATTACACTCTGAGGTAGCAAAACACAAAGATTATCTTATACTGTAGATGTTACTAAAAAATGAAAGTAGTACCTTGTCAGTATTATTACTCGTTGGTGAAGGACACTTATGAACAAGGTGAAAAATTAATTTTAGACTTTAATTCGAAAAAGCTTGATTCTATAGAGTATTTAAACCTAATATTTAATTGTGTTTAACTCGACACTTTTAGTTCATTCCCCCTGCTACTCTACTACTCCTCTATATATCCTTAGTACCTATTTTAATGAATCCAATCTAAGTTCGCCAATCTAAATAAAGTTAAAACCTGCTACACAATCAGAATAGAAGAGGTTCTCCAATTATTACATAATGATTTTCCTCCCATGAAATGCTCAAAGAACAAAACTGGGTGTACTACTACTAACTCTTTCTATAAAAGCTTTATGCTTCTTCATCATCATCGGGTTGCAGAAGGACAAGGAAACACTAAAATAATATTCTTCTGTCTCTCAATCCTCTTTTCTTTACTAGAGCCAATAGTACTTACTATTATCTGAACTATCTGAAGTTAAAACGCTTGAAAGACAGATAGACAAAAGAAGTTGTGTTGTGTAGTGTTTTAGTGGTAGTTACACATAGAAATACTTGGACATTTTATTTCTATTGCATTTCAGAAAACATAAGCACTTACTTTTATTCCTTGTCTGTCATATATTTTACTAGACTTTTGTTTAGTATCCACTTGAATTCATGACAGATATTATTATCTTAAAAAGATATCCCCCACTAGGATGATGAGTTAAGGTAGGACACCTTTATCATCTTTCAAATAAAATACATAGAGACAGGCACAATTATAACATCAACCAGAGAAAAGTGTTTATTATATTATATCCTTTTATTGTATATACGCCTGTTATAATTTGTTTATTCTGACTGCCCCAGAGGTGCCCGAAGTAGTCGTACTATCTTGTTGGTTACTTTAACAATATTGTTTAGCCCAAAATATAATAAAAAGGAATAAGCACCAACCACAATTCACTTTCTCTAATAATAACGACAGGACTGTGGTGGTAGGGATGATGATGATGATGATGATATCTACTCTAACTTGACTGTCTATTTGACTCTTTATATGTATATTACTATTATGATGACTTGTATAAACCTTCCAAATGCTATTTTCTGAGTTTACTAAATAAGTTTACATAACAATCTTTGTAATTTTATAGCACCTCATCATTTTATTATGTCTTATTCAAGCATTCATTCAGCTTT
The DNA here is from genome assembly GCA_034696425.1 of Isotoma viridis. Lineage (NCBI taxonomy): Eukaryota > Metazoa > Arthropoda > Collembola > Entomobryomorpha > Isotomidae > Isotoma > Isotoma viridis. The sequence continues at coordinate 24,686 of JAQGAA010000098.1, forward strand.
ATTTTAAAGTTTGCTTTGCTCCATCATAATTAATTAAAGTGGGCAACATGCATGCATAGTATCTCTCATGAAAGTGTAAAGGACAACTTTCCTCGTTTATGTTTTGCCTTTCACCACATTCAACACTGTCTCTCCTCTAGTACTTTGACTTCTCTACTAAAGTAATCATAAAAGGTACAACAAATGGTGAAAAACTTATTACCATAGAACATAGAGCTGAAGCATGGGCCGAGGAAACTAGAGAGTAGTTTCACTTTATATAATGTCCTTTCTACCATAAGCACCACGAGAATCCACGAGAGTTATTAGGTACATAGTTTAAGTGTTTAAGTAGAATCTTCTTAAGTCAAACTATTTTATAATATTAGAGGACACAGTCCCACCAACCAATACTTTCTTATATTAGCAAAAAGGTACTTGAGTTTTGTACACAATTTTCTTCACAGGCCGTGTCACTAGCTAACAAGTCTTAGACAATACTAGCAAGCAAGCACGAGAAGCACCGGTTAGAGAATCCCAGTCAAATCGTGTACCATTCACTTTTTGAAATGTTAATAAGTTTTAATGTATTTAAATACTTGAACAGAGTTTCCAGCACAGTCAAGAAAGAGTCTCAAGAGTAGAAGTGGTGGTGACAATATTGTACAGTAGCAGTAGCAGGCAAGAAAGCTTTCTTCAAGAATCCAACTAACTAGTTTGTTACAAAGATAATGTCACTTTTCTCACTAGGAGTTCATATTCACGTTTCATTAACAGGTTTGGTCGTTAAGACGAGAGAACAATATACAATTTAATAGCATATACTGAAACTACACTTTCACTGTCCACACAAGCAAAGCGAAAGGAACGTTCCTTTGGCTTGTCTCAAGTTTCCCTGTATGAATTTCTCTGGAACTTTAATAGTTAATTCACATTAACACTACTACATTCAAGTAACAAGAAGCTACAGATAAAATTGATTTAGTTTTTTACTACTCATTGTATGTGTAAACAATAATAACACTTTCAGTTTCCTGAAAGGAGTGTCACATTTTTAGTAGTAGTAGCTGTAAAGTTGACAGGACGTAGTAGTTGAATTAAGGTATCATATGTTATAAATGATCTCTTTTGATAAGAACTGTCAAAGGGACAGATTACACTGTTTTATGGGATGACATTGGTAGAAAGCTAACCGAACGTAAATTGAGATATAATTTATCTGAATTAGTTTCGCTATTTGCTTTAGTTACTCAGCACCAATAATTGATTCCATTGAGAAGGACCATCATCGCCACTATTTTAGTTTGTCATGGGTTTTTATGGTGATAGGTGTGTACTTTTAAGTATTTTTTATCTAAGAAACTATGATAGTTTACAGTTAATAGCTAATATTATCTTATTATGTATATTTTATATTCTACTGTACTTTCGGTCATACGTTGTATTTGTTTTCCTTTTGACTACTTGCCTTTGATTATTATTATTATTGTGGTGTATACATACGTGTGAGGTAAGTAATTATGCGTGATTGATTATAATAGTGAAGTTTATGCAAATTGCTCTGCTATTTTAAGTCAGGTGAGAATAGGTAAACTTTAGAATGATTGCGATAACAACTCCTACTGTGTAACTTTAAGCCGTGTAGTAAATATAAATTTAATTGTTCTCTTTGTAAATTTCTCAAGGTGAAGTGACAAGGTAATGTTTGTAGTAAGGCTGAATAAGTACTAACTCTATACTTTATAGACTTTAGAAAGTGGATATTTGATTCTTTTTAAAATAGATGTGATTTAACAATATAATGGATATATTTATATATATTATTACTGTTCTTTTACTCGTTACATAAATTTTTCAACTAGATTTACGGATGAGAGGAGTTCAATTATAAGAATAAATTGAAAACAGGATTACAGCACTTTTGTTAATTTTATTATTGGTACCGCAGTAGTTTTTTTGAAAGGGAAATTATAAAGTTGCGTTGTTAAATAAATGTTCTTGTTAATTACAGACGAATGAATGTGTACAAAGCAAATGAGAGAAGCCGGTATTGTAAAATTTTGGAAGTTTATTTTCAAGTGTTCTTTGTGGTAGTTTATTTCACAGGATGGAATTTCCAGAATTATACTTCGTTTTGCTTTTATTCTCTTCTCTCTGATTCAATCTACTTTTGGGTTATTTACTTGAGTTTTAGAATCACTCTGACTTTTCCGTGTTACTATCAATGAACCCTCTGTCTATATACTTGTTCAAGACTTTCTCTGACTTTCTCTTTGACAGAAGATAGAGAAAAAGAAGTTAGAGAATTCCCTTTTCCTTTTTTGTTTCCTGTAACCGAGACGAGATGTTTTTGTTACAAGTCGAACCCAAAGACTAGGGAATAGTCAACCCAGATTTGAGTCTAAAGTAGTAAATACTAGTAGCAGGTTCAGTACTGTATGATGCGGTACGACGAAACGATAGAATTCGAATGGATCCACTTAGCCCAAGTTCCACTAGAGCACTGATAAATGAGTAGAAAAAAGCTTTTATATACTACAAGACCGGCAATACTCTCTCTTATTTGATGTTATGGGACGCATGTGCTAGGTAAGCCTGTAATGTTAACCTAGGATTCAAAATATACAAAGACACACTTAGTACTTTAGTTACTTACTTTCTTACTCCTGTCATCTGTCCCTATGGCTTGTATATGTTCCCTTATTTTACTTTTTACTCACCACCAGTATTACCACTGCAACTAGACTAATACTACTACAAAGTCGCTCAATCCGATTGACTGTTTCAAAAACTCGGTCCAAGAACTCTCTTGTATATTTTGGCTGTGGTCTGCTGGTAGACTGACTGAACGCTTCTACTTCTTTACGTACTTTTTATACAAGCTTCTACTACCGTGGAGGAAGGAAGCCCCAAACAAGACAAGATAAAGAGTTAGATCGGACCAAGAGACCGGTATCTTATACTTGTCGTACGTATGATCTGATGATGATCATCATCATGATACTTATTTACATCTTGATACAAATTCACACAATGAACTCATAGCTTTTTCATATCTTATTTTCCCTATCATCTCATCCATGCATTTATTTTTTTATATGACTTACGTATATTTATATGTTTTACTGTACATTACTTTTCCAAATTGCTTCAACTATCTCCAAGTGAAAATAAACAGTATAAGAATCTTATTTAGGAGTTAGCTTTGTGACAGGAGTAGATTAAATGCATTTTATGATTCAGTTACATAAAGAAGATATACATACACTATATAAACCATCAGAACGAAGCATTAAACAAGAATATCAAACAGCATTATTATTACTATTATTATGTAATAGAAACGGAAGATCGTGTGTGTGTATTGTACCCGTATCTTTTGAAATACATCGTATTAGTGACAAGACAACACTATAGTCATTGTACACAATCCTATCGTTAATTTCATCGAGTCTCATCCCCAGTCATTATTACTACTACTACTAAACTTATAAGCTTTTTCTGCACCTCTTTTAATAGTTCCTCACGCAGTTAGTTGTATTTTCTTATTTAGAAAGAACAACACATACAAATTGATAGATTGTTACACAGGACACATTCATTTTACAACATTCTATAGTCTTGGTAAGTTTTAGTTTAGCAATGTATGTATATAGTATTACGAGATCTACTAGATCTAACTATTATGTGCTGGATTCTTGCTTGTGTCTTACTGAATACAAGCTAGTATTTATACTAATGGCAAAATGAGCTGTTGTAGAATTCTTTCTCAAGCTTTGCAAAACTTGGCTTGATTTGATGATGAATGCAATACAATGATATAATTTTATCTCCTACTATCTTTTCTATTTCCCTTGGGTACACAGCTAAATGGGTTTTTAATCAGGAATAAAAACCAACATCTATTTAATGTGTAATCTCTATTCTAATCTTATTTACTATTTGATGATAATACCGATAGTCATGTCATGATCATAGCGTAAAAGACTTATCTTCAGAGGGACATTTCTTTTACTAGTTACTATTCCATTCAGATCCGATATACTACTATATTATATATTACGCGATAATGCTATTGCCTTGCAATTCCAATTCCGAATTCCACATTGCAACAGTTTTACAAATTGGGGTATCTTGATACCTTTTCTCCCCCAATTTATTTGCATAATAATAGTAAAAAGGAAATACAGGATGTACTGAAAATACTTATGGGGGTGTAGTGGAAATTCTAGATTATTTCAATAAGGAAGTAGAATGAGATATTCGAATCGTAACTATCGTAAGAGTAGCATTAGCATTTGCATTCAAAGAGATACAATGCAATGATAGTCGTTGTTCTCACTTGCACATCGCACTACAATGAATCTGGAATGGAATGAGAATGTTATTTCAAGTAAATAATCGTTGCGGAGAAAACTTCATTTGACGGCAGTTTCTTGCCGCAGTGTCACGGGAATTCCTCATACGAATTCAACAATTATGTAAATTTCATGGAGGTCTGACGCCAAATCATTCCAGATTATTGGCTTGTTAGTAAACATGGCTTTCTTTCTACACTTTTTGAATCTACTTTACAATGAATGTAACAATGTGTAAGAATCAGTATCAGTTAATGTAACTAAACTACTAGTAGTGGCAGTCTACACGTGCTCACTCTTTTGAAATGAAGGAATCTCATTCAACTTCATACTCTATACATATATGAACATTTTTTCCAAGATAAGGAAAAGTAATATACTAACAATGAAATTAATTTGTGACAATGCTCTATTGAATAGGTACAGATTGTGTGGTTCCTCATTGATATTTCATATGATTCATACTACTACTCCGCTGCGGTAAAAAAAAGTCAGAAAAAGGGAAAAGAGAATTTTCTACTTCTTGCCCAAGTGAAAGTCTCAAAGTCTTTCGTGATTCTTGATTTTAGTTTGGTATGATGGTTCTAGAGTAGAGAGTTGCAGGCTCTTGTGACTCTCTAGTGTTTCTAGTCCTAGTGTGGGTTGGTGGGTGGTTGACTGCTGGATTTTGCTCTAATGCGGTCTGCTGAGCTATTGCTATTGCCTCTGCTGCCCGTGTGCCCTTGTAGCTGAATCTGCTGTAGTAGTAGTGGGTAGTACAAGTTAGTTATTTGATAGTTTTAGTTGGTTCTAGTAGGTACAATGGTGTAAGTTGAAGTATGCAATCTAAACTTTCACTGGATTTGACCTACCCCTAAAAAAAGTAGTACATGAATCTGCCTGCAGCTATTGTGTTGCTTTTTTCTACTTCAGCTTATTGCTCCGGTAACTTTCTACTACATAACGGACTTCAGCTTTATTACTTATTGTGAAACTCAAGCTGAGTTTACTATGTTTTTTACTGTAAGCGTAATAAACCTCTGACTATTGTTATTTTTCTAGTCCTACATCACTACAATATAGTGGACTAGGTCTATGAAATAGATTTGCTTTTATAGTTACAGATTGCTTACGGGATAATTTTAGGACACACAAACAAGTATAGAAAAAGGGCTGTTATCTAAAGCTTTCGCTCATGAATTACTCAGCGCAGAAAAGTTGCAAAATCCAATATACTACAGAAAAAATGTATTCAGTAGTAGTAGTAGCTAGTAGTGAGAGCTTGTTATAAATTAAATCTTCATGTACTTCAAAAATTGATATTATTGACTTCGTGTTTTCCTTGGTTCAATCAATCTCATACTTGAATAAAGATTCATCACTTGATTCTCATAAATTAAAATTAATCCATTTCAGCATGTCTTCATACAAATTCTTGTATATTTTATCAAACAATCAACTTTTTTTTAGTCAACTTGCTTTTCAAATCTTAACTTTTTGATTCGTGTCTCTTTTTAAGTTGAACTAGGAAATTATGTCAAGGGTTCAATAACTTTTCTTCAATGAAAGGTCAATTTTCTAAGATATTTTGCTTTATCTTAATTTGATTGTTTTCAGCAACACAATTGAACCAAAATGCCAAGTCTCAAGTCCGACCTTTCCTTTTACAACTATATCACTCTAACTCTGATGGACCAATATTATTCTCTTCCTTGACAATAGACAAGTCGAGTGTCAGTTTGTGTTTAGTTATAAACATAATACCATCAGTAGAGAATTTTAATGCCAATTAGTTAGCCGAAAAGATTTTACAGGTGCCAGTCTGTGTCTTCATTATGTTGATAACCTGCCCTGATGATTTATTACACTATAATGGTGATACCATAACAATTAAAACAATGCTAATAGTTAACTACAAAAATGATTAGGATGATGATCAGACTTGAATTTACCTTTTCTCTATACATTACACTAATGCAAGAATCCTCTGACTAAAGGGTTATAGCAGTTTTTCAGGTATGCAATTCTGTTCAATTCAGTGTTTATTAAAGAGACGATAGATTTATTTACAAAGCTAGTGTTTTGGATAGTGCTAGCTAGTGTTGGATTTGTTCGATAGGCTAATAGGCACTGAGGTTTATGGCAGCAATTAATTTGAAAGTAATTTGAAAGTAATTTGAAAGAATTTGTTGAAAGCTTTCAAAAAGCAGGAATATTAGGAACCAATTTATTATATGCATATCAGTCATCTATAAGGCGTCGGTTCATCCGGGAAAGTCCCGGCTTTGAGACCTTGAGTGGCAACTCGAAAATGTCCCCGTTTATGCCTTCCTAATATAGGCACTGAGGTTTATGGCAGCAATTAATTTGAAAGTAATTTGAAAGTAATTTGAAAGAATTTGTTGAAAGCTTTCAAAAAGCAGGAATATTAGGAACCAATTTATTATATGCATATCAGTCATCTATAAGGCGTCGGTTCATCCGGGAAAGTCCCGGCTTTGAGACCTTGAGTGGCAACTCGAAAATGTCCCCGTTTATGCCTTCCTAATAATCATGAGCATTTGTTCAATTCTGTAACCCAAAATTGTACTTAAAGATTTACCAGTGTTTTTGTAATTGTAACCTGTTTAAATGCTTCATTTCAATCAAATTCTTCGAGTTTAAAAACATGCATTATATCAACTACCAAAGTTGAGAGATAAAATGCCATAATGTGTCGCCAATAACAAAACCCTCCGGAATACAGTTATGATAAATAATAAGGTCCATCTACAAATAACCATTTCTAAAATAACTTTCCATCTCTTTATATGCATAATTCTTCAAATTGTTTGAAACTGCTAAAGGCCACAGTAAGAATGTGAAATATTCTGGAATTTCAGAATTTTCATGATGCTTTTCTGCGTGAAATATTCAGGAAATGTGAATCCGCCATACATGAATCTACCTTTTTTAACTTTCTCTTGAAATATTAAATCCCTCAAGAAACCCCATAACCCCAGAATACTCTTTCTTTTTTTAAAGTTGGAAACATTTATTCCCAATGGGAATCTAAATCAACTTCTAGGGTGAACTTGGATAGATAAATAATGAAAATGAATATCATCATTTACCCCGCAATATCAAACTCATAATAATTTTCTGTAGACAGATTTTTTTTTCTGTAAAAATACTCCTGAGTTTTCAATTTTGTGTTTGATTTCAGAAATAACTCACAAAATAGGATTAGTAACCAAAATCCAGTGTATTAAGTTAAGTCAATGACTTTTACGAAACATTTTCTTGAACTTTTTTGTATTTTTTGATAGCACAAAAAGCGCTCTTTAAGATAAAATAAAAATTAATTCTGTCCGTTGTCTACGAAAAAAGTTATTTAGGTCTAAATCAGGTTTCAAACTGATATGGCCTGAAAATCGACATGGCCTGCAACATATACACCTAGTTGCTAGTTAGTTAAAAAACATTCGTCAAAAAATAAATAAATTGCATTGTATGTATTGACTCACAAGATCAAAATCTTCT
>JAQGAA010000099.1:0-32405 GCA_034696425.1 Isotoma viridis
AAAGTGTAACTAGACTTGAAATAATGACTAAAGAGGGTAGATTTATATCTTGTGTGTTGTACTTGTAATATTGTAAATGGACTGGGCGCTTGGAAAGATTTTAAGAGTGGAACTAAAGATAAGTGTTGTACTTAAGATTAATGAGATGATACATAGGGTTATCATAGGCTATCAATGTCTGTAGATTGTACAAGGAATTATGTCATGTCCAAATCTAGATTGGGTTCCTCGTCCACACCATTGCATTTACGAGTATTACGGGTGTTTGTTTCATGTAGATGGATGTGGATGTCTGTCTACAAGATAGTGGTAATGATGATTGTCTAAGGTTCGAAATCCATGTCGAAATAAACCCAATGACTTAAACATTCTTTTAGCTGTACAGGAAGCTCTGAAACACTAATAATACATTTAGCACTATAGGACAATGATCAGTAAGATATAGTAAGATAGAAAATTAGTATTAATTTATTAAAATTATCAATGCTATACAATTTTGCAAATTAAAATCTCATTCAAAATGCGTGCAAGCTTATATTCATTTAAACTCAATTGAAATCGGCATATCAGCTAATCAATACCGATAATTATACTAAGATATAATTTATTGTTTACAATCTGGTTTACAAATCTACGTTTACGGTTGACATTACAACAGCCAATGCTAATATTACTATTATATAGTTCTTATTCATTGTGTTGGTATGTTAGTTGGTCCATCAATTACCTATTATCATTGATACGCAATATCATTTAATCATTCACAATTTACTTCAAAGCTATTTACAACAACCCACTCCACTCAAAAAGAATCCTTGCTTGAACAGACCCATATTTAAATGGCATGAATAATTCAATTTACATTACATTCTACTACAACACTAAAGCTGCCTACACTTCATCAGTAATATATTCTGTGATGTTAGTGATACGGCATTGATGATGATAAAACTTGATGTAAAATGTTATGATAATACCAGAGTGTTGCGGAATAAATGATGCCACGTATGAACGACTAACCTCTATCGAAAAAATCCAGACCCCACAGTTTACTTTAGTCATCTGCTGCATCTTTATAATAATTTAGTAGGGCATCATTCAGTCTTTTCATAATTAAATTAACTCCAGCACAGATTCAGCAGAAGTAAATACTACTAAGTGTAAAATCACGAAGAAGTTAAATGTTAAAGATTTATGACTGTGATAGAGAAATCATTTGTGACAAAATTTTGCAAATTCATACATCTTCAGTCACTCTAAAGTTCCATTCAAGGTCTAATTTCAAAGATGCAGAATTAAGTCAAATAGTTTCACTCAACTCATTCAGACGCTGACTTGGGTGAGACGAGTTGAACTGGAGATTAAACATTTGAGTTGAATTGGATTTTAAATATTTGCTAATTCCATATGGGTTACCCTTGCTGTACTAGAAGACCTTTTAATCGTCACCGTTATCACAAAGGGCAACCGAAGAAGGTTAAGGCTAGCCATAATCCTGAGGTAATTTGTTTTTAAGAGTAATAGTACTCCAGGTAAAAGTATACAAGGACAAATTCCAGAGTATTTTATATTGCAATAAAAAAATCCATAATTCATATCAGTATTTTGTTACATTTTTGTGTTATCTCGGTTTGTAATTTCAAACTTTATCTGTATTGTAAAAGATTAGCCGGATAACGTCTTCTGCTAAGATTCCGGGTACAAGCAAAATGCAATTAAAGAATCCTCAGTAGCATGGCAAATAATATTTAATGGCTAGATTATTTATAAAGAATTATTTTCAAAAGGAATAACTCTTGAGTGTATGCAAACTAGTGGACATTAAGTTGACAAACCTCTTTGTGTGGCATTGGACAATAATATACTTGATACGATGTAGTTGCAGATATAATTCATCCCAATGCAGTTTATCTCTTAGGACATGAAGTTAGTGTGAACTAAAGCTAAATAAAGTGCATACATTTTGCGCTTTTCTCGGTTGTCTGTGTAATTTATGCAGCCCCATGGGGATTTACACTATACATATGAGTGAAATGTGAACTATCTGCAATGCTGCAATAACAACCAGTCAGATCACAAGTACTTTAAAGTAAAGGTCTTGCTCAAGTACAAGTAGTAATCCTAATAATATTATTAAGTTCTCTACAGTAGTTTTCGAAATTTCAGATTGAACAAAGTAAATACATCGTGTAAATCCAATGCAACTGTTTATTCGGTCAATTCCCTTATATTTTCATTACGTCAGTAGAACAAATCTCAGATTCAAGTCACATCACATACATCTTCGTCTTTCAAAGGAAGAAATGAACCAAAGCAACTTCTTGTACTTTAAAGCTCAAAAATTACACTGACAAAGAAGGGGATGGATGCATAAACCACTTTAGTTTACAAGATAAATTTCAAAATAGACTTTTTAAGGAGTTCAAATCCTTAAGCTCAAAGCTCTTATAGTAGAATACGAAAAGATGTGACACCGACACTAGACATTGGTAATGTTGTATTTGATTTAAAAAAAGAAAGTAGTTGTAGGCAGTAGTGGGTGCATATTTTGTATTATATAAAATGCTAGCAAAGGTTGGGAGAAACTGTTCGAAAATCATGGTCTATTTTGTCCAATAATTTGAGATCAAAGCATAATATTAGCTTAGATGACTCTAATTTAGAAAAATCTGGCTTTACAAGGAGCAAATAATTAAGAAAATTGATGAGTACAAATTAATTAGTTGAACTTTCATCAAACAATTTCAAAATTTTCAAAAAAAATTCAGCACAAAATTTACGTAAAGCTTTTTAACATGTTTAAAACTTGACTTAAAGTACGAAACAGAACTACTAAAACTGATCTCTATTTATACCTAACCCAACCTGCAGCATTAACATCATACTGAAAAATCTCTCGAAACTCCAAGTAAGTGTCATGCAATAGTTTTACACTGTACTGTTCTGTGGTGCAAGTAATGAAATCTGCAATCTTACAACTACTACAACTTACAACTGCTACACTGCACCTATATGAGTATGCATAAGGTTTCTTTAAAAAAAATCTTATAAAATGGAAGAATGCCAGGAAAACTATATAGAACTACTTCTAACGGGAAAAAGCCTTCATCCTGCCACTTTTTACTATTCTCAAAGACAATTTCAAGGCACGCACGTAATGCACTATGTTTACTCACCAAGATACCTTTGAAACCATTTCCTTATATTATCATACGGGTTGAGAACTCTGCTGAGGAGTTTTTCAAAAAGCTTTAGAAACTGCCATATAGAGATTGTTTAATAAAAAAAAAAATATTTACACAGCATTACAATTTAATAGGCAAAGTCACATTAGACTGGAAGTCTTTCATCACCTCGTAAGAAAAATTAGAAGCAAGTTCTCTCTCCAATATGGAAATAATTCTGTAACTGCTTTTACTTCTGTATCATCATATAGTAAAATTACCAGTTTATTACTACTGATAAGTAGTAGTTTGGGTACAAATTCTAAATAAGGTCTTATCAGCTTCTTATGTCTAAAAATTCCAGTTCTGCTTCAACTAAGAGTTTTTTGCACCTAATTCTTGAATCTTAACTACTCTCATGTATGTCAGTCAGATACAGCAGATGAGATTTTTCTTATTTGGAAGTTTCCAAGCTCCAGGAAGGAATTTTGTTTTGTGACAAGGAGCTTCTGTTGTAGCTGATACTAGTTTAGTTTAGGTATGGCCATTTTTGTCTCACTTTTGTCACCATGTTGAATAAATATACATTTAGAAAGGTTTCAGTCTAGAAGAGTTTCAGATGAGACTTGACACTCCCTTCTTATTCCTGGAGACTTGGATTGAATTTTTAGATTCGGTTCGTATGTCTTTCCTACTTCCCATCGCATCGTCATGATTTTTTTTCCTTCTAGTGTGTTGGTTACCTAAATTTTTGGGCAGATAGTATTTTCAAGCAAAGAGCTTGATGAAAATGTCAAACAACTTTTTTTAAGCTGTTATGTTGTTGATGATGATGATATCATTAAAAGGTAAAACATTAGAAAAAGCTTATTTATCCATGGGGTCATGTTATTTGCCCTTAGCAATACAAGGCTAGTGATAAATTTATCTGATAGAATTTAATTACATTTAGATTCAGAGATTAAACTATTTCATTGATGATGATACGAAAAAAACAAAATTTATTTATTTGTTTTTGTTTTGTTTCTATTTTGTTCTTAAATTAAATTATGTTCTTCTTTGTAATCTCAAAATACTGTGTAATCTTGGTTCTACTTTTTCCCTAACTATTTAGTTTAGTACCACCACCACCACGAACAACAACTACAAAAATTAAAATAATAATAAAGTTATTTCCTCATTTCCATGTGTTTTTGGCAACCACTGTTCACTCTTAAACTCTTGTAGTGTATTCATGTTGTACAAAATGTAAAATAGTGTAAATAGGATAAATCGGTTTTGGTTCTGGTACTTTTAGGTTTCTAATATATAATGCAATAATACTATAAAATATGTGGTTGGTGGGGGTAATAGGAAGCCACTAGGACTGTGAATGTCTTTCCCTTTTTGCACTACTATGCTGTAGCATTACTACCATTATATAATTCAGACTAGATAGAGTTTAGAAAGAAAGTGTCGCACAGAAGACAGCTCTCTAGGCTCTAGGGTCGTAAAAAGTTGCAGAAAAATAATATTGCTTTAGGTATGTCCATGTCGGTTTCTTCCCTAATATTTCTATCTGTAGTTTGTTCTAAAGCTGCTACTTACTTTGTACTACTGACTGACTATAATAGTAATAATACATTTTGTATGAAATCCCAATCCCGATCCCGTTTTTCCTCTATTCGTCCGAATGCTTTAGCTATTCCGGGTATTTTGACTCTATTTACAACCCGAAGGGCTTGGGTTAACTTTAACTCCTGAGGAATTTCTACTCTTCAGTCGGTTGTGAGGCTTTTGTATGTCGTGTAGTGTGTGATCTCTGTGCTCCTATCTGGTCTGGTCTGTCTCCCAGTTTTACAATTCCAACTCTTTTCCTTACTCTTTTATATATTATTTGTCCCAAATTATATTATTATTAAATTCTGTTAATGTCTTTGGGTTACTAGTTACAATTACAAACTAGTTTCAACAATATATACGGTTTACTCTTTGCTAAAGTTCTATTTTGTGGATTTATTGTGCTTTCGTTCTGGTTCTATGCAGTTATTCTCAATCGAATTAAATTAAATTGTACATATGCAAATACTTACATATATTTTACCATTACTCCTCCATACCGAATAAATGATCCTATGCAGTAGGAATGTGGGTGTGCTATAGAAATAATAATATGATACGAATTCATGCCAATTTAATAGTAAACAAAAATTTAACAAGTCTTCAATAAGTTCTTCTGGGGCATACAGAACGATATTATTGTTACAAAGTGAAAGCATTTGCTTAAGGAAAGGAAGTTTTATGCCTGCATCTTATAATCTCATGAAATTACTCGAACGACTGGGGAAAGTGATACGCAACGAATTGAATTATGTAAAGTTACATCTATATAGCAAATAAGTGATAAAGTTTTTCCCAGTGCTATTATTATTAAAATTTTTGTTGTATTTTTTTGTGAAAAAAGTGTCACCGAAATCTGGGAGCTGCAGAAACCTAAGTATAATATTATATTACTCTTTTCTATTTCATATTGCATCTATTTAACTTGAATGAGCATATACACTGCATATAATGCATTTCATAAAAATTTCATTCATTTATCATGTATGAAAGTATGAATCCAAAAAATAGGTATAAATCATTCAAATGGAATGAAGGAGTGTGCATTTCAGCTGAAAGCGTTTATAAAATCCCTTTCAATCTATTTTATTTCAGTAGAAATTCAAAAAATTATGTATGCAAAATGTACAAAGGAAATACAAACAAAATGATAATGAATGCAACATGAAAATGAGATTATTAGTGGGTCATAAAACGTGACATGCATGCATGACTGACATGATGGACAAGTGTAAACAATAGGTAGAAATGAACAAAATATAAACAATGGGCAATGCATGTATGAGATGACACATGAAAATAAACCTTATGTATCTCTATTCTAATTAGTTGATTGTTACATCACAATCATTAAAATATTTTATTGACTTTTTCTAACAAGCCTTTTTTTATTTATATTATCTAGGCAGCAAGCCCACTTGCCCCGGGTGACAAGTATCCCCCAAAGAGTCAACAGGGTCAGAATCCGTCTCATTTTTCAAATAGACAGTCATACCCTCAGCAATACGAGAGTAATCGAATAAGCCAAAACTCTCTTGTAGAAGACGAAGATATTAATCCGAATACAACAATAATAATGACGGGTAATGGATTTTTTGTGACCAGTTCTTCTGGAATGGGTCAAAACGGTAGTGGTGGTAATAGTGGTCTTATGAAAAGTAAAAGTGGTTCTATGCCTGATCGGTATTCAGGCCGAGGGTTTCGTGATACATTTGTGTCCAGTATGACACCTCCTGCAGGATCAATTGGATCTCACCAACCCCATTATTCACATTCAGCAACTTCCAGTCCACATCATCAAATGATGTCACCTAATAACAGAAATGATTATATGAACTCTCCTAATAAGGAATCCAGTAATATTTCAAAAGACAGTGGTGGTGGTAGTAGTAGCAGTAAAAAGTGGACATTTGGAGGATTATTCAAGAGAAAGTCAAAAAATGCGTCAAATAGTCATAGTCCAAATCTCGCTGGAACATCCAGCCCTATTTCAGCAGGATCAATGTCAATGTCGTTATCTTCCCCTTCACCAGCACCCTCCTCTATACAAAACTCTGGAAACATTTCAACTCATCCTTATCCAAGAAATGATGTGAATCCACATGGAGTAGCAACAGTTGCAAAAGGAATAAGTCGCAATAACAGCAATAATATAATCTCTACAACTCCTACAAATAGTGCTGCTGGTGGTAGTGGGGGTAATAAATATGTTAGCACCCCTACTCAAACAAGGCATAGAGGAAAGCTATCCGAAAGTGATTTATCAAGCGAAGATTCCGAGCCTGAAAATGACTCTTGGGCTCAGCAAAATCAACAGCCTGTTTCATTCAAGCAAAACTTTTTAACTCGAAAATTATCCCGAAGACGGGAAAAGGCAGCTGCAAAAAAGAAAGCTATGGATGATCAGAAGCAACTTCAATCTCAAAATGGACTTCTCAAAGTACCTACTGGTAATGGTTCTGGTCAGTTAAATAATGGAAAACGAGTTGGAAGTAGTCCTGAGTCATTGAATAACAATGGTAACAATATTTTTGGCTTTGGAACTAACGGGCCTTGGCCAAGTTGGGAGATTACCAAAAAGGTTCCTCAACTTCAAGCAGCTAATAATTATTCAAGTAGTGGCAGCTTGTCTTTGAGTCTCGAGGGTTCGACCAAAGGGTCTCGAGCCGCTTTAAAAGAAGCTGTGAAAGCCAGAGCTGTGGCTAGAAGAGAAAGTTTCTTTCATGACAGCTCATCCGAAGATGACGGTGAGGACAGGTCACGAAGTTCTATACAAGGAAGTCATTCTTCCCTTTCGTCAAGAAATCGAAGACGACCCTACGTGGTTAACGCCAGTAGTAGTGGTGGTGGGGGGAACAATAGTTACCCTTACCCTCCTCAGCAAGGACAAACTTTCCGTCCTTCCGAATTTGCTCGAGGTTCACCTTCTAGTCCAGCTAGGTTTGATTATCAAAACAACAATCCAAGCCCAAATTTTAATAGAAAACCTATTGCTCCTGGTTCACCAAGATGGGAAGCAAGGGTTATTTATCAACAAGAAAATGTTGAAAATGATACACCATTTGTAGTCAAACTGCCAAAAAATAAACCCAACTTGAATAACGGCAATCAAGGTCAAGTTCAGCCACAGATGAGTAATATCCCTGGCACACCTGGCTACATTATGACGAATGAGTCAAACTCAGAGGACCAGCAACAACATGTCATTACCGCAGGGCTTCGAGTTCCAATTTCGGGACATATTCAAAATGGACAGTATATCACTGAAGAAGTTCATTATGCTAATTTGCCAAACAATGGGAATAATGCCAATCACAATATGATGAGACAAAGAAGTTCTACACCCCAAAATTATCCTAATGGGTATAATAACGTCAACCCATCCCCACCACCCCCGCCACCCAGGAGGGATTTTAGTAGACCTAATATTCTAAACAACCAAAATAATCCAAATTTTTATCGACCAGTGTCCTGCTCTTATCTAGACTCTTATCAAGGTTTCTATAATCAACAAAGAAACAATAATGCTAGTCCAAATATGAATGGAAATTCATCTGTAATGAGCTTTAAACCTGTTAACTTAACACCTACAAGCAACGTCAGAGAATATTATGAAGGTCAAACACAGTCACAGATGGCTGGTACTAATAATGGAAATTATTATTATGATCAAGATCAAGTAGACAGTGCAAGTCCTACTGTTGGCAACGGAAATACTAGCAATAATAATTTCCTCGCTCCAAGTCCATACCAAAAGCAGCTTAATCTTCTCAGGTCCCCAAGTGAACCCCCTGAAATAAAGGTTCAGTATGCAAGGGAGTCTCCCATAAAAAGAAACGCGGTTACACCCTCTCCATCCCCATACAACCAGAACAAAATTCAACAGGATAGTTTCGCAATCCTAAGGGACCCTAATGGGCTTAGAGAAAGTCCATTAGCACAACAACCAGTGATAACATCTAAATTAGGATTTCCAGTTCGGAGACTTCAAGAAGCTAATAAAATACCATCAGCTCAAAGTCCTGTTCATATGAGAGCTTCTGAGTTCTGGAGAAAGAAGGAAGCAGAAGTAACTGGAAATCCTGTGCAGCCAAATCCTAACCATAAACGGTACATGAATAGAATTAGATCTGCCGATAGTTCTCCATTACCTATTCATAGAATGAGAAACTCTCCAGTTATTCAGAATTCTAATGAGTCGATTAGCTCTCTTAGTAGCTTCTCGGCCGAGGCAGCTAGTCCCCATATGTTCAATAATAATGTGAAATCTATTCCTGGTCAAAGAATGGGTAGATTAACACCTTGTGGACATAATCTAGCAAATAGTCCTGGTAATAATTCTGGTCATAACTCAGGAGGAAACAACTCTGGACAAAATACAAGTCAAAACGCAGGAAATAATTCTCCACACAATAATGGATCAAACCAAGGATCTAATACTGGTAGTGGGAATAACGCTGGACAAAGTAGTGGAGGGGGTGGAGACTATCCAGGTCATAATAATAACAATGGTAGAAATAATCCAGGACAAAATCCAGGTTTGCCATCTAAGTCAACAAGAGAAAGAACGCCAAGTCAGCTATCAGCCTGTGAAAGACTCAAAGTTCGGACTCCATCAGCCCCATCAGTTTGCTCCGATGCGAAAGAGGAATCTCATAAAATACGATCCCTGGTTGAATTAAACAATGGAAAGACTCCCGGAAGAAATTTAGAAGATGCATTAAATGAGCTCGAAGACATGTATAAAAGTCTTCGACTCTCCGATGAGGATTTGTTAGATCGAGCTGAACGAAGGGATTTGCCAACACCCCACCAAGAGCTTCGAAATGCTCCGTTGATCCCTCTTCCTCAATCTTACCAGCAACAAAACCAAGCATTCAGGTTCGAACCCCTTGGCTCAGTAGAATCCCTTGCTACTGGAAGTAGTAGCGGAAGTGGAACTAATTACAGTGGCGATAATCCCAATAGAGTCCGAGCACCTCCACTTCGTCGTTCATCAAGACCTGACACAGTCACGGATGACATGGCACGGCGTCGCTGTGACTCCCGGGAGACAAAGCCTCTTGATCCTAGAAATGTTGTTGCACAGACTGGTTCTTACATGGTGTTTTCTCCAGCCTTTTCTCCACCAGTCTCACCCTGCCCCCCGGAAACTCTTCCTTTATCTATCATCCCAATGGGACATGATGAACCTGATTTGACTTATGATGACGTAACATTTAGAAATTATAAGAAAGCTAATTCAATCAGAATCATTGATCCTCAACCTCCCTTTGGTATCCCGCTTGGTCCAATAACAGCTGCACCTGGAACAGATTACCTTCACTCCAAGAAGAGTGACCGACTTCGGCCACTATTCAAACCAACTAAAAATCCAGACTTAGTTAATGACGATATTGCGTTTAGGAATTTAAGGAAGGATTTAAATTCTGATAGCAGCCTAAGCAAGGACTGGACACCCAGACTATTCAGCCCTACAAGGGATAATAATGTTTTCACTTATAATGCCGAACCAGAACAAAAACACAAAAAGCTACGGGCAATCCGATCGCTTTCAGCAAACATAACAAACTTTATCCCTTTCACAGAGTATTCATTTAATTCTGCTGATAACATTGGGAAATGGAATAGCTTTACTGATTTACATCATAGAAACAGTAATAGCTCACCATTCTCACAACCACAACCTCAAGAGAAAAGACGTGCTTCAACATATCTGCAACCCAGTTGGGTGGAACAGATAGAAAAAGTTCAAACGAGTACTGAAACACTGACGGAAAATAGAAATTCTAAAAATATATTCGCCTCTGAGCCAGAGCATTGGGATAGGAAGTTGCCAAGCAAGACAGTCCAACTTACTCCAGCGATATACGACCCTACTAAACCCCGAAGACCATGGACTGATATCATTTTAGAGAGTTTTGAGAAAGAGAAACAAAATGAAATTGAGCAAATTGCTGCCGCTAATGCTGCTACTGCCAATTCCAATTCTACAACGAACGACGACACTAATGACTCCACTACTACAACAAAGACCACATCCGACCTAAGAAGTCATCCTGCCAATAATCTTGAGGTTACTGAAGAGGATGACGATGTCTTTTTAGATGCAAGAGAAGAATCCAAATCTGTCTCTCCAGAAGATCGTACACGAAATGCCCCCAATAAATCTTTAACATCGACTACGCTTTCATCCTATGCTACTCCAGAAGATAGCATGATTACAGCCATGGTAATTGACAAAGAAAGTCATGAAAGTGCTACTGCTCAGAAAGGAGCCTTTTCATTACTATCTGGTCAAAACACCCGAAGAGGTAGTTGGGTAGAGCCTAGTAGGTCATCATCAAGCTACTTATCATCCAGGTCTGAATTGACTCCAAGTGTTTGTGAAGATGACCGTAGACGAAAAAGCTGGTCAGATTTCCCAAAAGATTTGATATCATCATCTCCACGGTCAGCCCCTGGATCATCATCTGAATTTCCATTAGCTTCATCAGCATCGTCTCCCATCAAAAAGAAACTTTTTACTCCTTTACCACCACCGAGGAAAATCAAGCAGATAAACCTTGAAGCATTCAGTCCTTCTACGAAAAAGAAGCCAATCAGCGAAGTAAATTGCTTGAAAGAAGTTGAAGGAGAAAAATCCACTACAACTGATACTCATGCTGAGAATGTTCAAATTCCAACTTCACCGATTCGGGGAGAAGAGGAATTGAATGAACTGATGGATATGCTTATCCGAGAGGCGGACACATGTGGCCTAGCGTCAAGTACAACTACACAAAATGCCAACATTACCACTACCACTACAACGACTACAATGTCTTCTACAAGTCATATCGACAATATAGAGGGGGATCCAGAAGGAGTAGTAGGAAGTAAGTGTTCATCGTCAAATGAGCAAGTTAAACCTTCCATGCCATCATCATCACAAGAGCTAGGAATGACACAAAAGGATACGTTTGATGGTAGAAACATTTTAAAAACTACTTCCACCACCACTACTACTACTACCATCAACAGTGGGATTGCCTCTTTGCCAAAAATTCCATCGAAAGAATCCCAAGTTTATGAGCCAACAACAAGAAGGAAAGAGAAAAAAGTACTACGATGGGATGAACAAGAGAATATTGTTGTGGCCGTGGTTCCCGAAGTTGTCTCTGTCACGAGAAAGCCCACTAGACAGCTTGAAGACATAGATGAAACGGAAAAAATTGTCAAGAATGATGATGATAACAAGCCCACTAGAACATCTACCACTACCACTAAATCTTTCGAGACACAATCGAAATCACCTTCGAAACCCAGTTCAATCGATGAGTTGATTGATTCTATCAATGAATCCTTACCAGAACTAGAGGCAAGCTGTAGTGCTTCCCATAAATCTAATGAAAACGAAAGTAGCTTATCATCAATGGGAAGTCTACCCTCAGTTCCTAGTCCTCAACCTGGTAGCCCTACAATGATAACACTACCCATAAGAGAAAGTCCTCAGCCTCAATACAACCTTTCGAAAGAAAGTGACCGACTAAACAAGTCTGAAGTGGGTGATCATGATCACCTCCGGAAAGCAGAGCAAGAAGCTAATACACAACAGGAAATGGAAGTGCCACCAAGTCCACTTGATATTATTAATGTGACGACGAGGACTGATGACGACCCAGAGTGTGAGGAGAAAGCAAACAAGCTACCACAATCAGGACCAACATCATCATCATCAACACTACCAACAACTACTAAAACATCAAATTTAGGTGAAAGCCACAAGGGTGAAAGTATTAGTTCTAGTAGGAGATCATCTCTGGGGAGTAATAATAAAGCTAATGATAATGATACTACTGATACCGCAACAACATCAGGAACAACAAATCCTAAAGCAGGAAGTTCGGGAGAGATGATGGTTAAAAAGTCTCCTGAAGGTGAGATGTTGAAAAGTAGTAGTGAGGGTGATAATGATAGCAGTAGAATTGGTGTGGCACGAGACTGGTTTGCCCGATGGAATGGAGTTTTGCTAATTGCATGCTATTTGCTCGCTTTCCTTCACACCGTTGCACAACTTGACTTTCTCCCTTTTGTTGGCATCTTCCTTGCTGTCTTTGTGTTTTTTGCTCATTTATTTTAAATAAACCTTACATTTCTTCAAAAAATCAATTTTTTCTTTAAAGAAAATCTTGACTTTCACTTTTGACTATAATAGGAAATTAACTTTAAGAGACTATTATTATATTAGTACTGTACAATACTTTCTAGATATTTATTTTGTAAATAGTTAACTCGTCAATTAGTCAATGTAATGCCATCAGTAAACATTAGCTCAAGATGTATACACCGTAAAAATTGGATTAAAATTCCTTTCTAACTAGAAACGTGCCGATTTAATAGTAAGACTAGTAACAAATTTTATTAAATAGACTTAATTCCAACTTTTACGGTGTGAACTGCATAGTCTTATTGTAATAGTAGTAAATAACCCATTTACGATTCAATGATTGAATTATTTTTAGACAACAACTAGTCTTCAGACCTGTTTTAAAAGTTTTATTATTCTACATAACCCAACTTTCGTCATTGACATTTCCTGATACTTCCCATAAATACATACAATACTGCCTCTGCCTCGTAGCTACATATTGTACAAATTGGAAACACTAACTCTTGAACTTCTGTCTTCTGATATTATATCATACAACAACGCCCCTTGGCTAGAGGTTATCTTCTTTTACCAGTACCACCACCAGCACCAAAACAGCTAACAATATACATACAATCATCTAATAAATATTGGCAATAAGAAACATCTGAGAATTGAGTAAAACGCTGGCTTCCACCAGATCCCATATACTTTTTTTAGTGTTAAAGTCCATGAACGATAAAAAGTTGAAAATACATCTTCTCCCTGATATAATCTAAGTTTTTCTATATAGGACCAACTCCTCAAAATAGAGATGTTTTTTAATTCAAAAGCGTTTTAATACTTGCTATCTCCTACATTAGAGATGAATGCCACTCATAATTGAAACAAACAGAGTACTGTATTGACTATTATAAAGTTATTATAAAACGGCTACACTTGAAGTATAGACCTTCTTAGAGGAATGAATATGGATCTTGCCAAATTGTAAACACACTTGAATAAAAGCCTGGCATTTGGGGTGTTACGTTTGGCAAAAGCAAACTCACACTGCCGACTGTGCTGTCAGTCAAGTTTAATTTTTATAGACGTACAAAGTTTATAAACCTGAAGGTTCATTCATTTTCTTTACATCTGTAATTCTTTATGTGTTTTAAAAACCTTTTCATTTTATAAATGTCAAAAGTCTTGTCATGCCTCTTTATCCTGGGTGCAGAGCATTCAGACGAATCAGATGATGATATTAGATTGTGTCTTGGCCAAATAACATGTCAACGAACTAATAAATACAGAAAAAAATGACATTGGTGAACTTGACTACTTTATAGACTACAGGGTCTTGATTAAAGCAAAATAAGAATTTAAATATAAATTTACGACTTTTTGGAAATTTATGAAATGGCCGTTCTTTTTAATACGTGTCATACTTGTAAGGATGACTTTCACTCTGGTGAAAGTCTGATTTCACTAGTTGAAGCATATATCATAGTTCTTTCAATTATGCTATATAGGTTTCATTTTACTCAAAATAAGCTTCATTTTTAGAAAAATTGTAACTTTTAACTTCAGAAGTAAAAAACTAGCTTTTTTGTGATACAATACTTTAAATTAATCAACTTCAGAAAAAATTTAAGAATCTTCTTTACCTGTCAGATACTTCTTTCTAGTTTTCAAATTGTATTTTTCTATATTTTTTAAATACTTACAGACCTTTCATTTCACTTTTGGGAACAAGGTTTCTATATTTCCATGCTCAAGCATTTACTAAAAAGTGAAAGTAGTCTTTATAGTTTTTGCTAACTTTAAAAATTAAGATTTTAAAGAGAATCTTCGTATTAGATTCTCCGCCGTGCTATTGACCAAAGAAAATTATAGTTAAATAATTAAAATTACTTAAGTGTATAAACTGTAAATAAACGTAGTTTTATATTATTGTATTAAGTCGCAACTCTCCTATCCTGTTAAAATTTACGGTAGACGGTAGAATAAAATTAGTTATTTTGTATTACAATCTTAAGCTTAATTGTTTCCCAAAACTCGTAGAACTGTAATTGTTAGATTTATAACTGCGTGTATGGTTATTTTGTGGGATAATTTTAGTATGCTATTTACTTTATGTATCTATTATAGTAGTTATGCGGAGAGAATGGTTGAAAATGGAATGATTTAACAATGATGTTACACCTCCTTCAATTTACTTAATCCGTTTCTGTTTTTTTTTTGTTTTAACGCACTATCACTCTCACCCCACCCATCTAGCATGCAGTATGTTTTTGATTGAATGATTTTAATTTGTTTTTACGCATTACATTATAGCAGAAAGAAGCATTTCATGAGCACATATATTTGCACAGTAATAGTGTTTCTGATTTGCACACAATATTAAGAACCTGGTTAAACCTAAAAATACCAGCTCGGATCTGACATTTTTGAAAAAACGCTTGATAGTAAAGCTTTAAAAATGTATACTCTGCGTCACAATCGAAGCAAGACATGAAACGATTAGTTAATAACTGTCCAAATTTCCAGGCCAGTAATATCCAAAGAATGACTCGTTTTCTAGATTCATATTGACAGCCTTCAGGATAGACGGGCTAATTAACCGTGAATCCGCATTATGATAAAGAGTCTGTGGAGCATCATGAACAAGACTAAAAACTACTACACAAATCCAGCCTTGACTATGACATGACAAAAAACTAGAGAACTAGTATTTAAATTATTTTAAACTAATTTTGACCAGATTTCATTAATTTCAATTTAAACAGAATAAAAATGAACTACAGAGAAAGACTTTATAATCCACGACTCAAAATAAAACGATAACTAAGCCTAAGCCATCAAAATAAAAATCCCGTACATCTGCATTGCTTCCACGTTATTCGCATGAGCCTGTAGTTGACACTGACAGCAAGAAAGTATGTAAAATCATGTAATCGCATCTCCATTATTATCCAAGATCAATAAACATGCCTATGCCTACCCTATACTTAATAATTACTCATGATAATAATAACTCTAATACTTTTTCATACTATAGGTCTGTCTTTCAAAAAATCTCGATTTGAGTGAACACCGACCCCTTCTACCCACTTTAATATCCTCAGTTCGTCTCAACTTCCGATGTTCGTCTATAAATAATCAGTATTAACTCTTTTTACGATAAGCGTAAAAATTTTATATAAACTTTAGAGGACATTTTACATTTCTTTCAACAACACACCCTTCTGCAACAACATCTCAATCAATATTGCTACTTAATGATTCACAAATATGCTAGGCCATGATACGAATTCTTGTCAATACATAACGCTTCCATCGCCAACCCCTACAGAACAACAACCATAAATTTTTAAAAAGTACAGAGCAGTATGGATTTTCATACAATTCAATAATTCAACCTGGATTGGAAGAGATCTCAGCCGAAAATGCCACTCCTGTCAATATCTGACTCAAAAAAATCCGAAATCAAACGCTTACATGAAGGTATGAGTAATAGTGAAAGTCGTAATGATTTAAAATCACAATTACTTAAACTCGTCAACATTATTTTATTTCGCTATCTTGAATCGTAAATAAATAAACACGAACAAATAATACACCAGTATGTAATCTAGATTTATGTATTTAAACTGAACATTTACATGCACAGACTAATTAAGTAATGAAAAATGGCAAGCATTTAAAGTTATGATTATCTATTATTTGTAACGCGTTTTATTTATTTAGTAAAACCAAATATTTTTTTAAAACCTGGAACACCATTATTTTTGCCTTGACCTGACTGCACTGCCAAATTTATGAATTTTGATTTTGATTTTATAGCATGGTTTTTTACTACTTTTTATTTAAACAAGATATTATGTATGGCTATTATTTTTGCTAGCTGCACATTCACAAACTACTTGATAAAGTGCACAATTTCTCTAGCCTTTAATTTTTGGTTGATTTGAACTATAAGCTTTTGTTTGAATTTGGATTTTCTGTGTGATTTTTATTTGTGTACGAAATTTTATTTATCAATTTTTGCAAATTGAATTGCTTTAAAAATTATTCAAATACTAAAAGACATCTTGTCCTAACTTTGGTGAAAGTACTAGGTGAAAGGGGAAAAACGAACGAACGAAGTTTACAAAAAGATGGTACAGATAACAAGCAGAAGGGGTCAGATTATTCAAAAGAATCCAGTCCAGGTTATGGCTTCAAAGCTCATTTACCATTCCTACGAAATTCGACAACTCGCTCGAGGTCACAATCGCTCATCAGTAGCGTTTCTACATCTCCAACCACAGGATCGGAAATAGGGGTACGAAAAAGAAAAAAAAATGCAGTGAAAAATTATTCAGGTATTCATATGCAGAAAGAATCTCATAGGAAAAGTCGTTATATTTTATTCCATAGGAATCCAAGAAGGAAAAAGACAAAAGCCACAAAAGAAAGTCACATCTGAACCGAGCTTTCACTGAGGAGCGTGTACCAGATAGCACATCTTCATTCCGTATGCATTTCACCATTTGTATTCAGTATTGGTCACCAAGAAAGGAAATGCCATTTTCTACAACGAAATGTTCCAATTCTATTATTTTTTTTTGCAGATCTTAGTCCCCACACAATAAACCATGAAGTCAAATCTCACGAACTCTCTAGCTCAGACTATGCTCCTTCAGAGACACGAAAGTCTTCAACTTCAATCTATAAAGTTCCAACAATTCCTTCAATTCTAACAACGAATAATAATAATGATCAAAGTGATGGAAGTCCTGTTCGCAAGACTCCAGTAGATAACACAATTAGTAGTAGCCAGCTGCCTCCAAGCCCTACAATGAAGCCAAAGTCTTCCAACATTTTTGGGAAAATGCAGACTTACGAGTCTCGAAAGAGCAGTCCGGTGGTCAAGCGAGACTCGTTTTCAGATGCCGAAGGGGTCTCATTCATTAAGAAACTTTTGCAAAAGGAAAGCATGGCAGAGAAAACACCAAATATTATTACTACTACTACTTGCAGTCCCAATGCTACTGAACTCATGAAACAATCCTCATTGCCTAGACCAATCCCTAAGGAATCAGGTTTTATGCTAAAGAAAAGTCCATCAGCCGGAAGCAATTCTTACTGGTCAAAGTTTTCAAGCAGTCAACCTGCTTTCTTAAAGAAGTTATTTGAGAAACCTGATAAGTCTTCTAAGGAACTTTCTGAACCTGAAACAGAAACTTTGGCTCAATCGCAGGTGATGGCATCTACAGCGGCATCCACTCCCCTTCCTGGGGGTGAAAAGCAAGAAGAGCCTACACATGGATTCAGCGTAGCTCAGAAAGCTTCATTCTTCATGAAACTTGAACATGAGCAACGGTTTAGTAAATGGAGAAAAAATTCCCTTGAAGGCCCTTGCCTAGCTACTCCACCACCAAGTCAGCAGGTGAGTGCTACTCCTGGTCCTGAACCTACGAAATCTAGGTCTTCGCGACAAAGGACACAACCTGTCACAACCACAGAGGTTCAATTGGCTGCAAATATAATTTCTGGAGAAAACAAAGCTTCTTCTACAGCGATTTCCATTCCAAATAGGATTTTACTAAGTCCAGCTCAACTTTTGGAGTCTGAGGATGATTTACTTAAAAATGACAATGAAGACGAAGAAGATATTCAGGCTGGAGCGAATTTATCGTCATATACCGGTAATTCAGAACAAATCTAGGATATTTGAAACTTATTAGACTAATTTTAATATAAACTAATTTAATTCTACAGAATGCGATGAAAGTAGGCCTGAAAATACAGGATTGGAACCCTCAAAGTTAAGTCTTAAGGACAGAGTTCACATGTTTGACAAAATAATAGCAACTGGAGCCAAGGCCCCTTCTGCCGCACCAACTCCGTACCCATCTTTAGGGGGAAGAGAAACAGCCCCTGCAAGTGGATTCCCAGTTTATCATTCATCTTCTGCTGTAATATCAAGTTCTACCCGAATTTCAGCAGTACCACCGATCAACTTCTATGCAACTAATCAGATAACCTACAATACGAACTTTCCCATAAACAATAGTAATACTGAAGTTGATACAAATAGTTTAAATCCTGAGACTGGATATTTTCGACGAAGAGGCAGTGCTTCAGACGTAGAACTCTCTACCACTCCTAAATATTCGCCAGTGATTTCAAGAAACTCCAAGACGAAGTCAATGTTTGTTGCAGATGATGTATCTGAAGACGGAGAGGTTTCATCTGGAGGCCAAGAGGTTGCTGAAATCATTTCAAGATCTTATGAGAATTCCCCATTGTAAGTGAACCTCTTTTAAAATTTACAAAATGCAGATGTATGCATTATTTTTTCTGTAATTAAGTTCATTCAATTGAAAATTCAAAACAAATTTAGAGTTCGTAAAAAATCCTGGAGAAGTCAAAAGCAAGCACAAGCCAGTTTTACGAAAGAAATATGGAGAAGATGTAAAGTTAATGATAATTGGAGCAATTCACAAGAAAATTCAAGGAAACCTCAATCTACACAGCCTGGCTATAAAGTAACTGCTACGGTGACACATCAGGTAATTTCATATTTATAGGCGAATAAAAATGGCTTGATTGATTATTAATCAAAAAATTCATTTGAAAGGTTGCCAACTCCGAACAAATTATTTATCATCAACCCCAACAACACGAAATACAACAACAGCCTCAACAATGTACGGCAGCTTCACCTCCAGCAACATCCAACCTTCTGCAAATCTTAACTGTTCTAAGTTCTTCAAATGATGAATTGAATGAGAGCAAGCCAAAACGTAATGGAAAAACAAAAGGAACGTCCTTAGGAAGTAGCAGCACAGGAAGTTGTGTTTCCATACCAGAAAATACTAGCAGTTTTAAATCAGTTGCTGATCAAATGAATATGCCTCATCCGGACGACGAGTCATTCCAATCATTTTTTGGCAACAGATCATCTTCAGCATTCACCCATTCGACATCAATTTCCTCGAATGCTACTTACAATTCGAGTAACAATACAGGCCTAATAAGTGCCTCTTCGGGTATCCAATCTCTCGATTCCATTGATATGAATTCTGTACAAAGAGAAAGTGAATTGCTCGTTATGAGAAAGAACCTTCCCTTAGTACGTCGAAAATCTAATGGAAAATCGAAAAACCCTTTGAAAGCCTTGGCTGCTAGGATGGACTTAAGAAATCAGTGGCACACTGATGTTGGCGATGCTCCAAAAGAAGGTAGTGGATTGTACACATTCAAACATTTTTTGTTGACGACATGCAAATTACTTTTTATACATTAAATTGAATTTGTTTATTTCAGTCTCATCAAATGAAGACGAACTTTTTTAAATACGTAAACATGACCTGAATCAATGGCTGGAGAAAGAACTCAAAAGATCTTCCATGATCTTCAACATAACCTGTCGAAAATGCACAATTTGCATATTATCTTGGAAAATTTTAACTTTACTATATTCGCTCGCAAAAAATCATTTCTTCGCTTTAATGTAAATATAGTCGATAGTAGTTGTGACATTTAGCTATTAAATCCTTTAATTACATAAGTCAGCTAAATGTTAATGATACAAATATACAATTATGAATGGACAATTATTATGTCACGCATCTCGAAGTGCCAAAAAATAGATAGATTAAAATTAGTTTAAGATCCATAATAATATTATATCATCCTACGAACTACGAAGTTTGTTTAAAACTGCAGTGACAAAACAGTTAGCAGCCGGTTTGAGAACGATTTTCTACAGAACAATAAAATTTGTTTCAAAATCTACTGATGATTTCCATTATTTGTAATTTTAATGAGATGAATTCCGTCTTTCAGCACCGATTCACCACTATCATATCACT
This sequence comes from Isotoma viridis, assembly GCA_034696425.1. Classification (NCBI taxonomy): domain Eukaryota; kingdom Metazoa; phylum Arthropoda; class Collembola; order Entomobryomorpha; family Isotomidae; genus Isotoma; species Isotoma viridis. The sequence continues at coordinate 20,739 of JAQGAA010000099.1, forward strand.
TGCTAAGCGAAAGGAAAACTGTTTTTTAATATTTCGTACTTGAAATGAGCTAATTTTTGGCCAAATGTCTTTTAAGAAAGAAGAATTGTAGCCTGGACTCTAACACGGTTTTTTAAAATTTCATGCAACGCATGCGATACCATTTTAAAGAACTTTAAATCTGAGCCCTCGTAGTGCGAAAACTTTTTATTCTAATCAATAATACGACACAACTTGAAGGTTACAATATTATTAAAGACGCTTGGTCGGAATAAGTAATTTATAAAGTTTTCATACTTCATTTATAATTGAATTGACTATAAGAAAAATACTAGAAACAAGGGTTGCATAAATGAAAAACTACTGGAAACAAGGGTTGCATAAGTGAAATACTCTACTTTACTAGAAACAAGGGTTGCATAAATGAAAAACTACTGGAAACAAGGGTTGCAAAAAGGAAAAACTATATTTCAAATTGAGATATAGTTTTTCATATAGGTATCGGGTCAAATATCAATACCACTAAACGTTATAATGTTAGTGGGTTCGGACAGTATTATTATTATATTAAAAATATAAGAAAACCCCAAATGAATCACTAACCATAATTATTTAATAATGTTAATTTGTCTGAACATTGAAACATACACTCCAGTAGTACTATAATTTAAATTAAATTAATATTAGAATATATTTTATTACTGGCAACCCTTGTCAAATGAACTAATCCTTGCACCTTGCGTATAAATCCTTAAGTCGGAATTTGATCAAGCACGTTCCGGAAGAGAAGTTCTCGCAGCATTTTATTCGCCATGAGTTCCTCATAGTGCGCATTTTCCGTGAGCTCATTCTTTTTCCTGCAACAAAAATTAATCACATCATTAAGATTTAAATTTTATCATTATAGCATGCCAACATTGATTACAGAAAAATAATAATCATACAAATAAGCTATTTTCTTACAGTTTGAAATTCTCGAAGCATTTCGTGTCCAACACTTTTAGGCCAGGCCGCTCACACTGATAGATGAACGATAACAGCTCCGCTGTGGTTTCCACATCACTCAATAGTTCAAAATTGCTGAAATACAGAAGCCTTCTGCAGCATTCAAATAGGTCTTCCATACAATATATATCAGACGCCTTCAAAATTTCCACTGTAGTCTTCAAGTCCCTGGCAAAATGTAATATCTGCCCCGTATATATGTATTCCACAATTCCTTTCACAGTGTCTAATGCCATGTCTTTAATGACAACTTCACTGTTTCGCTTTTCCGACATTTCAATTGAAAACATCTTTTCAAAAACATCACTGTGCGCTGTGAAAAAAATAGCATATTAGAATTTTGAATCGTAATTATTCTGTTTTCGTGTGTCTAGTACTAAATGAACTTCATTCAGTAATTGGCAACTAACATTATACTTTGCAATTACCTTCAAGTATCGCTTTATGACAATGAATCTCTTCATCTTCATTCTCCACTTTGATTACGAGATCAGTTCTAGCCCCATCATGCACTCGCCGCATGATGTTTTGGTGTACTTCAATAGGTGTAGGCACATTTCGAATCAACGGATCTTTCTGGTCGATATATACAAGAGAGGCAACTGTAGTAACTATTATGCTATTAGCAGATCTGCATTTAGCCAAAACTAGCTCGTCACTTTCTTTTTCTTGTGATTCGTAATTGTTGCAAAAGCGTATTTCATGCTCGTCTCTGATCTTTTTCTGCTCATACTCGCCGACTTTCTTTAGATGAAGTAGAGAGAGCTTGTCCTTTTTGTTGCATTTGTAAAGCGTCAAGGAATCTAAATAGGGATCAACGATCAACACATTACTTACAATAATAGTCAACAATCAAAATGTAACCAACTTCTGAACACACTCCTTTGATTCAAAGACTGCAAGTACCTTCGTCTTCTTTCATCCCATTTTTGCTATAGGGGGTCACTGTCGCTTGCAGAGTAAAATGCGCCGGTCGGCATGCAGGGCACGTAGGAGTCTTATCGGAGGGTTTTCTCTTCTTCTTTTTTGAGCATACTAAAAATAAAATGCAAGCAAGACAAAGCAAATGATACGTTTTGTTCAGTAAAAGTAAACATGAAACAACAATTACAATTTTACCAATTAATTTTCTCTTACCGCATCCTAACCGTTTATAACGATACACAACGGTGAGTCGACACCATTTTTCAAAGTCCTTCTCCTTCTCATCGTCAACCTTTTCAGCTTCATCAACAGCTCGTTCTTTTCTTATTTTCACCTGAAAAATGCTCAAACGAATCGGGCAGGAATTCACGTAAAAAACCGGAAACGTATGTTGCTGTTCATGCTTAAGAACATGAGCGGTCCTCGCTTTCTTTGCCAAATCTTTCGGTTTCGGACCAGTCGTTTCATCATGCATTTCAACTTCCGAATCATCAGAAATTAGATCATCAATCCGATAATCAAATTGAACGCTTGAGTCGCCTCGTCCTATCATTGCTTCCTCCGATGTTATCAGATGATCCATTTTGGACCTGCGGTCACGCGACAACACATCCATGTTACCTAGATTTTTTAATACACAACAATCAACAATGAGAGTTCTAACTGACACTGGTACTCTGGTACTGACAAAATTTACAACTTCAAACTTTAAACTATAAACTACAATAATTTACAATTTAAGAATAAAAGAGCAATTTATAATAAATCTTCCTTACTACTCCATTCTCCAGTCAGCTTACCTGTCTCTAGTCTCCACTCTCCACTCCAGTGCAGTGAAAGTGATCAGTATTACTTGCGTTATTAGTGTTTTTAAAAACAATCAACAATTAATTTGGAATTATGAATTACGAATGTAATGCAATCCACATCACATCCATCCAATCCACTGCTGAGAACTGACTACACTCAAATGTGAAATGATCTTTGCACAACTTCCTCTACTACTATTGCACTCGAAGCCGTCGAAGTGTCAGCGTCGAGTCGAACAAAGAACAACTACGGAAAGAACAACAGCAAACACGAAGACGCGACGCCGACGACGCGAGAAATAATAAAACTTTGTTTCGTTTGTCGTTTGTTTGGCTTCCTGTCTCACACTCACTTCTCTCAAATCTCTCAATGAATGAACAATTCAACGCAGATGCAGTACAGGCTGACGCAAAGCTGGATGCGCAATGGTTACTGTCAACCGTTTTTGCATCGAATTTTTTATAAAAAGAGGAAGCATCAACGCTGCCTACGCTGCGACCTCAAGATAACTGAACTTGTTTGCGGCGGAACAAAGAAAGTTCAGTTATCCTGCTGCGACCTTGTAATATATTGACTGATTGATTGACGGATGAGAAATGATGGGATTTACTACTTACCAACCACACCCGACCCATTATTAAAATTTTCATGCAAAATTATAATAAGAGATAAGAGCAGATAGAGAAGATAAGAGAATAAGAGATAAGAGTTTATACTTTGGAGTAGAGAGAGTTTGCTATGTTTCAAAAGATTTCAATCCACAATGTACCGAATGTTCCAAACTATAATTCAGGATATTTCTAAGCTTTTAAAAAATGATTACAATTTATTATTACCTTATTTAAAATATTGATAGTTATACTATACATCTGTATAACTTGTCTGCTTTAGCCAATAGTATTTCAATAGCCTTAGCCAATGCAATTAGTAGAAAAGTAGAGTAGATCGATTAGTTTTAAAATAGCATGTGATTTATATTCCAAGGTTTTATCAAATAGAATAGGGTGTATTAGTTCAGAATTCCAGGCTCAAATTACCATAACTATTGAAATAGAACCCCAATAGGTGGTTAATATTCAAAAGATATCCGTCATAAAGAACTCCGAAAGGATTATTCCAAGAATATGTCGATTCAGCATGTGATATTTAAATCTAATGAAGTTTACATATATATGATTAGGAGTTTAAATATATTGATAAAATAAAATAAATTAAAATTAAATATTTTTATTAACAAAATAAAAGAAATTTAATTAATAATGATAAAATAAAACAAAATGAACCAAAATGTTAACGAAAACTAAATTATTGCTATGTTGGACGGACTTTTACTTTTAGATGATTGAATTACATAGAAGGATGGATACAATAAAATTCTAGATACAAATTCATCTAAATCTCATCTCAATAATATTATGAGAAAACTTTATTCATAAAATAAATTTCCCCAAACATCATTATAACAAATACAATACAGTTAGGATTTTGAAATGTTCAACATTCATACTTACAAACTTACAAACTCGTTGACTGGTTGGTTGAGTTAAAAATATTATAATACTGAAAACTAATTCTAGGTAGAATTGTAATAGTAGGATATCAACTTCTAAGAGAATATTATGAGTAATAACCTATGCTGAAACTAATTATCGATTCATTTGATTTAGCAGCATTCACCGAGAACAATGCATTTTCCTTAAAGCCAAAATAATCGGAAAAAAACGATTCATCATAGTGATAGTATTCTCTAATTTAGAATTAATAAATTGGATCAATAATAAATTAATTAATCAATACCCTCGAATCCTCAACAATGTTATACAGTTATTCAAATAAGTGGAATTCATGCAAGCATAATTAAAAAGTTTTAAATCAGATCAAATTTTCCATATAAAAAGCACCCGTTGTAAATGCTAATCAATATTGATTTATTTCAAAAATTCTGTGCACTCACATCGATCACTTGTATTTTTAGTTAGTAGTACGTGCATATAATAATAATATATTAATATTTAGAAATCCTGATATCCAAATAAATAGAGCTTAAATTCATGGACATTGCATCATCATCATCATATCACTGCATAACTGCATTTAAAACTTTAAAATGTCAAAAAGTTTCCAAATTAGTACAATGTTACGGGTGGTAAATCTGGTAAAATGCTAATTGTTGATTGATGACGCATCTATTATTATTTGATATAGTTCCTAGATCCTACATCCTAATATCCTACGCTAAAATTATAATTTTTACTAATAGATGAAATGATGAGTCAAATGAAACAAATAGTAGGATGAATAAGAACAACGCTGCAATTGTTGAGTCTGAAAAGGATATTGTGTCTGATTGCATTATACTTTGTTGCGTGGATGTGGCCAAGAATTCCAATGAGTTCCTCAAATGGTAATAAATAGCTTGCACAACGGGATTTCCCCAGCCAGATATTTACATTCACCCAACAATGAGTCTCTCATTAAGTTAAATCTCATTTATCTTATTAAAGGTTTCATTTTCACTCTTTCATTCATATATTCAACATTTGAGTTGTGTCAAATATCCAAATATTATTATATACTTTTAGTTCATTTTGTTTTGTTAAGACTTTTAGAATTAATTTTTGGGCTCATTCCAGAGATTTTTATAATTTAGTGATCCCTTGAATGAAAAAAATGGAAAAACTTTTCAACTTTATTCCAATAATAGTATTGTTACTAGCTAATTTTACCATTATTACCACAATCGGTGCAGTTTTAGATTCAGAAGTAATCGAATCAAAGCTTGAATCTGGTATTGAAGATCTAGATGGACGAATAAATCACTTGGCAAATAAAACGACTAAAATTCTAGTAGGACAAACAAAACCTTCAGTCCCTGTGAGTCAAACGCAGCAAATGCAGAATGTGTACCAGCATAATCAAATGCAGAATCAGCAACAACAACAACAAATGCAAAATGTTTATCAACAGCAGGGTTACAACCCTAATTACCCGAATAGCCCGAATTATCCTGTAAGCCCTGGAGACTTATCTGGACAAGGGAGCGGACCCAAACCCAATTATCAGCAACAGCAACCTCAGGCTATACAGCAGCAAACTCCCGAAGGCAAACCCCCAGCAGGAATACCAGAAATTTATCTTCAAATTGTTGGGGCAATTGAAAAATTGGTTGGAAGGATGGATAAGCTAGAGACAAGGTTGCAAACTGTTGAGAATATCGTTTATCATATGACATCAACTAAGAAAGATGAACCACAAAAAGGTACATTTGTATAATGAATTGATATATGATTAGTTATTACAAAAAAAATTGTTTTTCATAGTCTATTTTCATGAATGTGTACAAAATAAACATTGATCTGCCTTATAAATAAATCATTGAGCTAACTTAAACTTAAACGTTATAGGAAGCTGTCCAGATAATTACGTAAAAATTGACGGTATTCGTGGAAAATGCTACCATGTAAGCTCTTTCCATAAAACCCCAAATGTTTTTGATTGGAAAAGTGCTCACGCTGAATGTGGTAAAATCGGTGGTCGCCTTGTCGAAATGGTTCATTATGACGATTTCTTAAGAATTTCGCAATTCCTTGTGAAATATGGAAAGTCTAAGTTAGTTACATTCGTTTTCATAAGTACTTATAAAAAATATCTAAAACATAATTTGTATGTTCATTCACAAATTCTTATTTCCTTAAACCAGGGATAGCCCTGCTGGGTCAAGTGACTATTGGATTGGAGGAATAAATCCAGGACTTATATGGATTTGGACAGAATCAGGTCAACAAGTTGGAATGGATCGAAGATTTTGGAATGAAAATGATAACAGTAGTAACGCTCCTGGTTGTCTAAAGCTGTCATATTCTCATAGACTTGACGCTTTCTTTTTTAAAGGAGCACCTTGTTCTCATTCTCAAAATATTTTGTGTGAAGTTATGGACAATACTGTTTCAAGAGCTTTGGCAAAGTTTGAACATACATTATGGGCAGAAAATAGTTTAAGCTATAATACAACTGATGATGATTAAAATTTCAATAGACTTAATTGTAATTTACTTTGTACTTATGAGTCAGATTTTATATTATAAAATTTGCATCGCTTCGAAATAAAAGTTTAGAACTAACTATATAATAAAAGGACATTTTTTATTTATTTTATTACTGAAGTTTCCTTTCTATAATTGTTTCCAAGTTAATCTTGCTACTGTAAAAAGTGAATTACATCCCCCCTTCCAAAAACTAAAAACATTTACTTCGTCGTTTTAGCAGGTTTGAAAAAATAATATCCCTCTTGGACGTCTTGAAATATTTATGTTACCCTTATCAGCAGCAATCAACACTACTTATATTATTGTAAATCATTTTTTAAAATGTCTAGTAGAGTTGTGTCGGAACGAAAGATCCAAACATATTCCATCCTTCTATCACCATCATCATGCTTAAATTATTGTATTTATTTAGTATTATAATCTTCCTGAACACAAACTAAACCTACTATTCAAAGATACAAGAGAATTGATACTTGAAGCCGAGATTTGTACTCTTTAATTTTAAAAATTACATTTTTAATTTTAAAAAATAAGTACCCTCCACCCAAAGCGGAGAAAGCGGGTCAGCATGTTCTCAAAAAAGTTTGAAATAATAACTCCCCTGAGGAGCTAAAATTCATGCTTTACGGTACTTTAAAAAACACTTTTTTTACATGAAGGCACATGCATGTCTTCTGTGTGTGGTATTTTAAACTTTATTTTGATAAAATATATAAATTTCGATTCATCGTTTATCTTGTAGGAGATAGAATTCGAAGGATAGATAGAGTCGAACATGTTATCAATTATCCTAAACTAATTGAGTTTATTAATCTCTAAACAGTTTTAGTCTATACTAAAAAGCATGTGTTTTATTGCCTGTGATTTGTGAAGTTGTACATATTATTGCATTGGAAATTAATAGTAACTCTACTTACTCGTAGAAAGTGTATAAAGGCAAAACAAAAGCAAAGCATTTCTCCAGTAGTAGTTTCTCTGGGCAGTCGACCAGACCAGCATAGCAGAAGAGTCCCGGCCCGGGGGGCTGTCCCGGATTATCGCAGTGGTATGGAGTTATGTTTGTGCATATACTGCATTTGTTGAGAAATCTGGATTTCCTGGATTCTGGAATCCAGATCAGAATCGGTATAAATCATATTATTATCAATTTTAATCGCTGTTGTTCTTAATTTAATTCGTATCGTAGCCCAAATATTAATGTTTATAAAAAAAATATGTACATTTAATAATATTTCATATGGTTTGTTCTAAAGTTTGAACTTGAAGGTTTGACTTTGAACATGATAATTTATAATATCTTGGTGAAAAATTGTCGTCAATAAGAACGCAACGCAACGCCAGAAATGTTTTGCATATTGCTAGAAATGTTCACTCAAAATCAGACAGAAATGTTTTACTATAAATGTTCCACCTGATAATACCCCATATACATGACCGATGTGACGACATTCTGATATTTGCAAATTTGAAATTGCGATTTGCAAAGTGAAAGCTTTTTTAAGAGTTCATTTTGTTCTATTCAATTTTCCAATACAAATTTCCACGAAAGACGCCACAGCATTTTATGTTTAATTTACTAACTTTTTTAATTACTACTTGCCACAAAACCACAATACAAAATAAGTAATATTATAGACAGCCAATATTAAATATAATTATTGAATAAGAATTTTTCTTATGATCTGGACTGAATCAAAATGATAATTTTAAAGTTTTCACATTTTTTGCTGAAAACTGGAATGTACATATATTTAGCTGAATTTCAAGATTTGAAATTATATTATTCTATCAATTTTTAGAGTGTTGCCTGCCTTGTGGTTGTATGTGACTATGTGACTAAAGATATGCCAAAATGATTTTTACTGTGATTGGATTCGGGTTAGAAATGGCGCATGATGCCCTGAACGATTTTCGAAAAATTCTGAAGGTCACACAAGCCGCACTATAATTGGCTTTACAATGCTTGAATTTGAATTACATTTCATAGTTTAAGATTTAATTCTTTCGCAGGGCACAGACATGCTCCCGACTGTCACCTCATGACCTATACATTTTTCTGGGACAACTCGGCCAATGACCACCACTACGGACGGATGAAGAGTAGTCCCTCTACTGCTGATATTGACACTCTTTAATGTTTAATTAATTTTGGTTCGGGTTAGCTCTCTAATCCATCAATCAAAGCAAATAAGCGTCACCGAATGGGACACAGACGGCTCCATTTTAAATTCAATTTAATTCAAGGATATTCAAGGTCCGTGATAATCTCTCCTGGTCCAGTCTTCAGATTAAGTGGTTTTTGGTTTGAAGAAAGTCTCAAAAGGCTACCCTGGAAATTCTGAAAGATCGAGCGGACGGAAACGAATGCAAAGTCTCATTCTTTACAATTATTGAAATAGCCTGTTGTATCTTATTTATTTTACATTGTACAAAATGAATTTCATTTTATAGAAAGGGCCGAAGTCAACGTCAAAAAATGCCCTTAATCTCTTGGGCGAAGTCGTAAATGAATCCTTTCTTCACCCCTTTAAAATTAATGGATAATGAAATCAACAGACACAAGTACTTTTAACAATCGCAACCCATAATCAACGAAAGGTCTAGCAGAAAGTATGAAAATCAATTTTGCATGCATTGTTTAATATTATTAGAAAAACATAATGGCCAAGCGGGATAAAAGCAACAAGACATTGACGATGACGACTCCGAAGTCAAGGTCAACTCGACGGAAGTGTCCCTTCTCTGACAAGCCATTGCATTTGCATTGATTCCATCCAAATTAAAATGTTTGACTTTTGATCTTCTGGAAATCTGGAATGACTAGAAATGATGCTCATACTACTGACTAGAGGCAGAATGATACTTCTTGGATTACCCTCTACACTCCTGGAATGGAATGTCATATTGTCCCCGCAAGTCTCCTCCCGGGCATACAGAAGAGTTTATTAAAAAAAATAAAATAATAACAAGAAGCTGAGTGGATAAAATGAGGCTAGAAAAGTTGAGTTGCGCGCACTCCCGCTTTGTTCTATCCCAGCAAATTCAAATAGCCTCAAAATAACTATAAATTCTACAGAAAAAAATCCATTTCTCTCTCCATTCATTTACACACACAATCATTCTAATTAGTTTTTATCAAAACCTTTGACATTTGACCTTCTTAACTGCTGCTTCAAAATGTAATGAGGATTTAGTTATGGAATTTACACACAAATTCTTACATTATTTTTTTAGTTGATCAATAAACATTGGACCTCGAGAGGAAGAAGACAGGATTCCCTTCCATCTTTATAACATTCAGAGTGTATTAGGAAAATGGACGACGAGGATCGCTCTGACCAAGTCTTTAGGAGCATTTTAGCTCAAAGAGCTACAAGGGAAAAGGAAAAGTTAACATTAAGAGAGCAAGGTAACGTCGCTGGTGACCTTTGGGGTTGTTATTTTGTATTCTGGGTCAAATTCTGTAAAAAGCTAGATTTATGCGTGTTTTATTACACAGCGTGCTTTATACATTATATGGTTGGGTTGGGAATGAAAGTATGTCAAATCAACTAATTGAAAGTGTTTTTGTTTTTACAGAATTAAAGTTGTACACAGAGGTTGTGACGGTCTTTAGCCAAAAGGGATCCTTGTCAGAGAAGAATAAAAAACTAATTGGTGATCTAAAAGCGTCGCTGGGTATCACAGAGGAGAGACATGCAGCCGAGTGTCGGAGGGTTGTCACGGATCCAGATATATGTGGCTTTTCCGAACGGTTAGGTTTACAGTATGCTGTGTATTGTTTTAAAAGTTGGGAGTGTGTAGTGTATGGAAGGGTTTAGGGGTTGGTGTGTTTTGTGGAATTTTTTATAATTGAGTGTTCTTATTTTTTTAGGGTGCATGGACGAAATGCAATGGAAATTTGGAAAAGTGAAGGATATGGTAATTTTCCAGCGCTAGCTGCACTAACGAAACGGTGTAGAATCAGGGATTGCATGAAAGACGAAGTGCCATCTGAAGAATCTGAACCTGATGAACTTGATTCCCCTGCAATTGAAGGGATTGACGTTAGTGATATATCAGATACGGAAGAGTATCAATTTGCTTCGTCACTTTGGAGTATAAGATCAAGAAAGAAGAACAAAAAAGTGCAAACATCGAAAATTGTTATGAAACGGGAAAAAGCAATGTCATCGGATGAAGAGAGTGTTGAGGTAAAAGTTAAACCAGATGCACGTGAACAATCTCCAGATATCACAGATACACCAACTACTCCTAATAAAAATAAAGTTCATAATACCATAAGGAATAATGCTAGCATTAAAAGAGCTCGGGGAGCTAAACGAAAACTAGGTTGTATGAGCCGAAGCAGTCCTGTTAAAACTGAACCTCCATCAAAGATAATTAAGAAGACTATTATGAAACAGGGAAGTAAGCGTTCCAAAATAAGTAAAAGTAAACTTAAACTTAAACCACTTAAACGCATTGAAAGAAAACCTTCCTTACTTGAAAATAAACATGATAATAGCGAAGATGAAATTCCAAGAAAGGAGGAAATCATAAGGAACAACCTAAAAATTAGTGCCCCTATAGCAAATAGAGGTCGAGGCCTCACCAGAGTACGTGGTAGGGGATCAAGAAGTCGTGGCGGAAGAGGAAGACACAATTTGACTACTATTAATAATAAACCGTCTTACCCTTCTACAACCTCTATGTATGAAAAGTATGAATATCAACGTTCACCACCTCGACATCCACAATTACTCCCTCCACTATCACATCGATCTGAAATATCTCCAGAACGAATACACCAACATCATCACTACCCACTCTCACATCCACCATCACCAATTAAGACATTAAAAGTCTTAAAACCAAAGAAAAATAAAATAATTTCAGTTAGTAGAAGAAAAAGTAGGCTGAA
>JAQGAA010000100.1:0-32350 GCA_034696425.1 Isotoma viridis
AATATAAGCAGATCTCTGCTCGTCTGCTGGTGGTCTCAAAGAATCAGTAAAATGTGCAATTCTATTGTCCCTGTAACCATTCATTCAGCTTAATGATAGAGGTAATCTCTACTTTTGTACAAGTTACGGCACGACGGCAGGTGCAGCCAAATTGATTATCTCCTTTTGCTCATATTTAAAAAGAAACATAATATTACATATTTTCATTGTTATCTTTGTTACTCGATTACAGTATTATTAGAATTTTTACTGTATACCATTACATTACAAAGTCCTCTCAAGTATTTATTCCAAATCAAATTATACAGTTCTGCTGTTCAATTAAAATAATGCAATCGGGTCCAATTTAATCATTAAGTATAAAACTTTTCAAACCTCTTGCTCTTATAAACCACATTTATGATAATGATAAAAGGCACAACTTTAATATTTGTTGACTTCATTTTTTATGGACCGGGTGCATTAACATTTAATGATCATTGCAAAACTAGCTATGTTCCAGGAATTTTAGTTAATTTATCACTTTGCTGTAAAATATACACACCCTAATTCGTAACTAGTTCCAAGGCAGTGTTTGAAATAAAACAATAGATTAAATCCGGTTTACGCTTTTAAAATGAGCATCTTTTTTATCATCTATTTGATCTATAAGCAGCTTTTGTGCATAGTAAACTGGTCTACGCTGCTGCTAAATTGTTTAAAATTTGCCCTCACAATGCTTTGCATTTGAAGCATTCATTTCCAGTCAAGAGGGTTAGCAATATTCTCATAAGTACATTTTAAGCCAATCCATCGGCTTACTTTATAACTTTTAATTGTGTCTTTAGATGTAAACATTCGATTTTCATACTAAACGAAGTGGTTCAAAATAATTCAAAAAACTCTGAGAAAGAAATACTTTCGGTTTAACTATCATGCCATTCCATAGAGATTAGAATTCAGAGGAATTTGCTTCCTGCTTACCCTTGTGTCACATTATAAGGAAAGAATGTCTTTCAAAGGGTGTCGGTGTGATTGGGATTCTAAGATCTTATTGCTTTGTAAAGCACCAATACCAATGACTCCATGAGGAGAAGAAGCCCACGCTACTCTTCCAAGACTTTCAACTGTCAGGTTATGTTAAGGTTAAACTCAAGTTAAAACGCTTCGTTGAGTTCTTGACGTCTTAAGGACTTTGTTAATCCAAAAAGTTAAAAGCAAATACTAACTGGTGACTCTTCCTTAAAGCTTGATAATACTGTATAGAAATCGGTATTGATTATTTTCCAGACAACATTCTTTGTATAGATGCTCATGAATAGTTGATTTTGATGGGGTTTGTTTATTATGCGTTTGCAACCATCTGAAAATATGGTTTTATAGATGTACCACCATCATTGAAATGCCAAGTTTTCAAATTAGGATAGTAATTCAAAAGGGCTTTAGTACTACAATGTTTTGTCCAATATCGAATATTTTGCATTTTGAAGTAGGTGAACCGCTTGCATGGTGACACGTTTTACAAAATCAATGCAATAGATGCAAATATGTGCAATAACAAAATGTTTGTATGGCATCCTAGAATTTGATAAAGTTTGTTAACTGAATCATAAAGGCCCAATGCCAAAATATACTTTTAATAACCCAGTGTTTGCTAACAAGATTACCTAACATACAAGCTTCGACTTTAGAAGAACTCGTGTTTTGTACCTAATACAGCATAAAGCAACATTCCAGAAATTTACTAGGTAGTACATAAAGGTTATAAGAAGATGAGCAATTTTAACTAAACCACAACTGACAACTAACAACGCAAAAGGACAAATATGACGAACCAATCTAATTTCACAAAATAATTAAATCACGACAAAATCACATTCCCTTTCAGTAAACAAATATGAAACCGATGGGATGCATAATAATGACTTCAAATAACTTGTATACTGTTTTACATTGTTCCTTGTATAATTCTGAAGTTATCTCTATTTATATCAAAACAGAATCATATTATTATTTCCTCCGGGTATTCCGGATAGCACTAGACACATATCTCGTAAATGACAGTTAACTTCATATAGCTTCTATAACAAATAATACAATTCAGTTCTGTTGTACACTTTACGGAAGAAGAATGTCATTTCTCGTGTTTACAGTACAGTCCTGGTTCTGCCTTTTTCTACCACCACCCTCATAGACAAAAACTAAACCGATTTATCTCCGGGTAGTAGATAAATTCCGTTATATGCATTCCATCCTGACAAACGTATGGTTTCATCTTGGGTTGGGCTTAACCAAGGCTTATTAACTAACAAGTTACATGTGTTGTTAAAAGTGTGCTCTGCAACCCGGTCTTCATGCTCGCTGTCCTCATGTATTATGTGTCTGAACTTTGTCTTCTTTCCTAGTAATAATACTATCTCTTTTGTAAAGGATTACATGAAGTTACGCCTTCTAATACCCGAAGTAGGCCTAAAATCCCGAAAAGAAAAATTCTAGAAACTAGATACCCAATAATAATAGCATAATGCTCTCATGAAGTGGCAAACAACCAGGACTCGGAGGACATAACGTCCATGGGGAGACTTCAATAACTATTTCATTTTCTGACTTTCTCTTTATGCGAAGTGCAGTAAAAACTGCATGCTTGTTTTTAGCCCTTTCGTATGTACAAACACACTAGGCAGAGGCAATACAAGAATATTAAAAAAATCTTGTAACAAATGCTGAATGTGGCCAAAGCCTGACAAACTTCATTTTCTTATTTCAGTTTAACATCTTCAGAGTGTATGTTTGGTGTTCCATAAACCGAGCAGTTCATTTCCCCTTAGTAAACTGTGTCGCATGTCGGTCCAATCATTTTTACAACTTAATTTTACTTCATTTATTTCAAACTCAATTCCCTAGTTCTTTTAATAAGTTACTTGGTTTTCTACCCTTTTATTTTCCAGGCGAATAAAAACCCCTACATTATTGCTTTGTTTTCTCCAGTGTGACTTGACTGGTATAAAGCATAAAACTGAACTTACGGCATTTGAGTTATAATCAGTTCAGTTTGACGATTCGGGTTTGTGGTGACTATATATACTAAGATTCAGCAGTTTTTTACCAAGCTCTAGACAATTGCTTAAAATATATTCTATGACAGCCTAAAATTCAGCTACGAATTCTTCAATACATCTCATCAACTAACTATGGGGAATCTATCAAATGGAAATTAAATAAAAGTGAAACCTAAAGTTGATACGGTAGGTCAGACACAAATCAAAAAGGATTTTTTTGCATGCCATTTGATTGAAGCGAAATACGCTGTGAACATTTGCAGCTGTGATGGGATTTTAGATTGTGGAAAAAAGATCTGCTAATGTAAGCTTTAGATATTTTTATATGGTTCAGTAATCACTGCGTTCGGTTCGTAGTTTACCATTTGTTATTATATGCTATACTTAAAATAGTGTATCCAAAATTTAGCAGTACAGTTCACAACTTTGTAACCAAAAATTGTTTAAAAATAAACTGCCAAGCCTATATCGTCTGAAATTACCAAGATAGGTGATCTATACAAAAACTCTACTTCATACTTTGTCCATGCGTTTCTCTTCCTTCCTTTTGATGAGATGTTCGGATTACATTGATATTCTGACATGAAATTTAGTAGTTAGCGAGTTGTTGAATGAGATAAGAGAACAGGAAATTCTATTATTATTATTCCTACAGGGCCTTTCAGATATTCCAGGATATACGAGTCCAGTTTCGTTTGTTTAGGCACTCATTCCATGATTGAAGCAGCGTAATACAACACATCAGAGCTACATGAGGTTTTAGACTGTTTTAGATTAAATTCTCTTGTAAAGGATTAACTGGACCATGAAGCAAACTATAGTCCCCTCCAGGACAACAACATCATTACATTTCATTGTTTTTGTGGCCGGTTTTGGTTCCCTCATCTGTGCTGTTCCTTAGTCCTCACAACTATAGAGGAAGTGATGAGATTAAGATATAAACATAAACAAGTGTTGGATGAAAGCTATTAAAAGTGTTATACCACTTTGATGAAACTGGTGAAGAATCTTTCAAGCTTGAAATTCATTTTGTGCGACTGTTTTGCCAAAGCGTTCAGGTGGACAGAGCCAAAGCTATGGGTTTTGAATCTAGGTCAGTAGTTATACAAGAAAATACAAATCCGATTATTTCATTATTTTATCAAAGTAGAATAAATATAGGCAATGTCTATGGGTTACAAGCTTACAAGCTTACAAGATGAAAACTCCTGAGAATTTCCAAGATTTTTGGGCAGTCTAAAATAAATCACATTTTAGTGTTTACATAATAGTTAAAGCAATTCCAAAAATAGTTGGCCTTTACGTTTCAATTATAGCTACCAAGTTGCATGTTTGTATTTCTTTACAGTCAGTATTGCAACAGTTAATCCCCTGAGGCAGATTTAGGTAAAGAAAAATTTAATCAAAACGGGAACAAATTGCACATACAGACATACAAATAGTAGAAAAGAAAAGCAAACAAATGATTTAAATGACAAAACTTTCTTGAAGAAAAAATTAATGTTGTCGAAGCATGTTTTGCAATTCGATTTGGCATATGGTGCGGTATTTACTAAAGGTTTATGAATGTATTTTTCTTGAGTATATAACAAAACTTAAAGTTTGAAGATGCAGATGGAATAGAATCAGATATACTTATTCGAATCCATTAAGATTCCAAAAAAGATTACACAGAAGGGAATGTGATTTGTGCCTTATATTTATTTTAGGAATATTTGTTTAGCTACGGGGGTGTGATAGTTATTTTTCTGCATTTACACAAGCCATGATGACTATTAAGGATGACACAATAGGCGACTCGAGTAGATGTAATTTAAGGGTAGAAAAAAATTAATGAGCTTCTATTGTCTTTGTGATGGCCTGTTGAGTAATTTTGAAAACAACTTTTATACTTTGAGTATAAAGTGTTTTGTGGTTAGTAAAGTATCATCAAGTAATTGAATAAGCAAAATAATAATGCATTACGTTTTTTTGTTTTCGTAAATGATTATGATGATGCGATGTGGTATGAAATTACGCCAAGAAGAATAAGTAAAACAGTAGGGGTGTAGGGATAGCCGTTAGGTGTGAAATATTTGAATGTTGGTTTATTATTTAAATTAGATTATGTTATGCAAATCTGATAAAATTTGGTCATTTGATTCCAGTTGAGTGAAGTGCCATCAGGAAGTGGAGGAGATACATCGGAATTGAACGGACTGATCGAGGCAGCAACAGGGAGTCCTATATATGTGACATCCGCATCAGAGTTGAGCAGTTCTCAGTCAGCTCTCCATAGAACCGTCGGAGGAGTCGGAGGAGGTGGAGGTGGCGGAGAACTCCAGGATTCGGAGGAACAGCAAATACAACAAAACTTAGATCAAGTTACCACTTCGTCTACGACCACGGAAGCGGCAGCAGACCGTTTGCCTTCTCGAACTGCTGGAAATGTGACAGTGGTTGGTGTTAATACTTCAGACACAACAGCTATTAGCAATAAGCAACAATTACCATCCTCCAGTGTTATTGGTGTAGGTGATGAGGATGATTTAAGTGATCAGCAGGTCAAACGAGTTTTACCTAACGGAGAGTACCCAGAGACGGCTAAGAAATCAACTAGTTCTAGGTAAGTGTCTTATTCCCTAACTTTAATAGTTTTTCAGATGTTTTGAATATAAGATTGTTCAGAGTGCCCATAAAGATTCAATCTTTTATAGATTTTAAAATTTTGAGACTTTTCTAGAATTATTTTACTTTTTACACAGACGTCATATTATGCAACGTGTCAACATGATAAGACAGTTTAATATTATATACGACATTTTCGAGTGGTATCCCATACTAAATATTACTTAGGAGCATATAAAGCACTCTTGCATATGGTATATACGAAATACGAGTTCGTATGCATGAGTGTAATATGGCTTTTACTTTAGGTATTAGATTAGATCACGCTGTGAATTCCAAACACGTTGTAAAGATGTAAGAAAGAGTCTTTTTGGCAAAAGTCCGCAACTTTTAGGAATAGAAAAATTCTTTAGCTTGAGCTAAAATACTAAAATGTAAAATCTCACAACTGCAGACTTTTCTCTGTTTTTGTGAATATTTTATTCATAAAGTTCATTTGAGATTTTCATGAAAGTTGTTTTACTAGAAATTTTTTTC
Source organism: Isotoma viridis (assembly GCA_034696425.1). NCBI lineage: Eukaryota > Metazoa > Arthropoda > Collembola > Entomobryomorpha > Isotomidae > Isotoma > Isotoma viridis. The sequence goes on from JAQGAA010000100.1 coordinate 6,183, forward strand.
TTCTTCTCATGAACTAGATTGAACGAAGCTTCTGAAATTGATGCATTATCAAAAATGATCTGAATATGTAATTGAAACATACGTAGTATTTTATTTTGACCAAATCTGAATAACTGCATTTGATTTTGAGGGCATGACTTTTTGTTATTTAAGCACGATTGAATTTTTATTAATGGAAAACTTTTACTCAAATCAAGATAATTTTATCTATTTCTAACAAGCATGAAAGTTAAACTATTTCATAATTATTGCATGAAGTACGTGAGTTTGAGAATATATACGATATATTACTTCAAATGTTAAGCCAAGAAATTTTTGGTTTTATCCCATGACTAATCAAAATTTTTAAGCCATTTGTACCATTACTTGGCATTGGGCAATTGGACATGCTAAATAGAATGTAATCATGATCCCATCGCATCATGGATAGAGATTTTTTGAGTGGTCACTCTAGCCACCATTAAGAAAAACTTTAAATGGCTTTATAGGATTTTTATTTTCTGTAACGATTTATGGCTATTTAGAAATGATACTTTTAAAAATTCCGTGCTCCTGAAGTAATTGCGATTTTATCATGTCCCATGACATTTATTAGTATCAACTCGTACATTCAGGAAGTAATGTAACGAAGAATTCCCTTACCCATATGTCAAACAAGAATTACAGATTTAAGTACTAAAAAAAACGGTAAGGATTAGAAGCTTAAGAAAAGGCTTGGGATTCTGAAGGAAATGCAAAAAGTGGAATGTTGAGTGGACACAACCGTTTCTGTATCTCAAGGTCATAAATTACAAGGTTCTGATCTGATGATTTCTTAGGATTCCAAGCTCCGAGAATTTCCTTGTGAAACTTGGAACTACACACGGGTTGACAGATGATACTTTTGCCCTCCTAAGTTCATCTTCTTTCTTCTCCCCTTTTAGAAAAATTTCGGTGAAAATGTAATAAAACCGGTGCGGTCGAGTAGTAGTAATATTGTATCTGTGAATAGCACAAGCCGATTCATTCTTTCATATCCCACAGTATCCATGATCCTCGTTAGACGTAATACAAACTGAATGAGCTGGGCACGATCCTTTTGTAATGTGCCTATTGAGCGTTATCTTATCAACTCAGGCGTGGAATTTAATGGCTTCGTATTGAGTTATGGCTTAATCGTGAATAAACACAGAATTTTGGGAATGTCTCAATTTACAAAGGAGTATTTAGGATGATTCAAGATGATTGCAGTTTTTTTACTACCATTAACACTGTAATGGTTGCAGATACCTTTTTAGTAAGTGATTACAAAAGTGGTTTTCTTTTATTTCCCTGTAATTTTTCATTATCTTTTATATATATAAAGCTCGTTTTTCTTCCAAATTTTCACTTACAACAAATTTATGGCATTCACGTAATCGTTAAGATAGAAGAAGAGTTACCTCATAATAAATCGATCAGATGTATAGGAAGATCGAACGCGTAAATATTGTACCGGTTTTGTACCACAACCGCATTTATCTTTAAATGGAAGATAACTGAACATAGTATATAAACCTATATACATTATAGTATTCATTGGTGAACTCATCCATTAGTTGTGTATCAGAGATATGATAAGAATTTGTTTGTACATACTGAATGTTTTTGAAAAGATTTGCACACATTGGATTTGGATCTTTATTCGAAAAAACCAGCTTGGGTCCATGTCGATAAAAAGAAGATCATAAATCATCTCAATAGACTTTCAGAGAGCTTTCACATAAATTGAAAATGAGATCACTGAATATTTAACTAGTGAAAGAATTAAACAAGTGAAAGTAGCTGGAAGTCATCTGCAAGAACTAATAATAATATTTTAGATAATAACATTATATAACTATTAGACTTAATCAGTTTTTGTGTGTGGATACAGTCAGTAAACTAGATCAATAGAGCTGAAGTGTAAAACATTTTATTAAGCAAAACCACTGACCATAACAAAAACATCCATGTTCATGAGTAATCTCAGTCGGACGGCTTTCACAGATCAGATTATTAAATTGCAAGGAATACGCCCATATTATCGCTGCTACTTCCATAATCAGTAAGATGAGGAAACGGGTCAGGTTCATCGGTTTGGGGTAGGCGGATACCGAATACTGGTTTTAATAGCAAATTTGGTTTTGCTTGCTAGCACAGAATTAAGTGCCGTGTCTCCTGTGTAGTGTACCGAGTATAATACCCGGTTCAGTTGAATATTATTATTCTTTAGTATCTAAATTGTCCCCGAAATAGCTAATCGATAAGGATCATCTTGCAAGTAAAAAAGAAAATTGGGCAACCGAACTATGATAAAATTTAATCCCAGAAAGGAAATTAAAGTTTTATGCTATGCAAAAGCAACAATTTAAAGAGTTTTTAGCCAGCCGTAGTAGGTAAAAGGCTATATTTTCCTCCATGAAATTCTCAATTCAGTCTCAAAATGGACGTAATAAATGGGAGATTTTGCATTTGGATGATACTTAAGTTTCTCAAAAGTCTCTCTCTCGTTGATAATTGGTTTTATAAAAGAGTAGAGAAGCAAGAAAAAACTTTTAATCAGAGTGTGGACGAACCCCAACCCTTTGGGAATATATAGGGCACGTTCCTTATGCATTTCATCTAAAAATCTCTATACTATATTAGAGTTTAGGTTCTGAGTAGGTTGAATGCTGGAAGGAGTGATATGAGATTGTATTGAATTTATCGTTTTGTTTTTGCAGCAGTCCTAAGAAGTCTGGAAGTAGAGAAAATCTGGGTGATTCCCGAGAGAGCGTAGAAGTGGAAGGGGCCAAGTCAATCTCGAGTCGGGGTCGAGGGAGCAAATTACAGAGTGCTGATTCCAGTCGAGAGTCCATCGCGGAAACAAGTACTCCAGCACAGTATGCCAATATGATCAACATGGTCGAATGGGACAATGGACCCCACAGGGAAATGGCTGTGGATGTCCCAGAGTCATTTGTCCCTCGGAATAAAACCCCACCAAGATATCCCCCAAATAAAAGCAGCACTCTTAATTCAAATAATAATAATAAAACCACATTGGGAAAGACTGCAAGTGGAAGTGTCGTTGTTAGTGATGGTGTTGGTATTCGTGGCAATGGTACACTTCCAGGTCAGAATGGTGCAGCGGGTAAACCTGTTCCACCTCCAAGAATCGGAGAAAAGGATTGGAGTGTTAATAATAATAATACACAAGTCCCTCATGTCCCTCCAAGAACTGTTGGTAGTCCAACAAAAACTTCTGCTGCTGCCACACCGTCCAGGGATGAGGCTGAGAGAATACGAAAGTACCAGGTAAGGCTAATTCATAATTTAATTAAACTTCCGTTATTATCTCTTGTGTGCTCTTTTGTCTCGAATTATATCTCACCCTACGCATCAGCAATTACCTTAATTGACTTCACGGAACCACTTTCGGTGGCGAAGTTTACATAGAAAACCAAAGGTTCAGTTAAAACAGTAGCATCAGACTATAATGAACGATATACCAGTAATTGGTTACATAATAGGACAATGCCAAGATAATTCTATCATGGCATGACAAAGCTACATATATCATGTAAATTGAGACGCGTTGTGATTCAATCTCAGTAGATTTTCCATTTATGGATTGATAGAAATTAAAAAGTCCCCATTTTCCAATAAAATTATAATACTCAAATTAATTAGCAGCTGGAAGTTTAATTCAAATACTAAGCCACAAAGCATTCATATAACTCGTGTTGATTTTAATTTATCTTTATAAGCAAAATAGTTATTTTATTTCCAGTCACCAGTAGTTCATTTTGATTAAAAGATAAATAAAAAATTGATACGTGACTTTGCACTTTGAGTACAATGCATTCCGATGTAACTATTATTAGAGGATATTCATATTGTATGCAAATTCAAATTCACTTTTGAAAAGAGAATTGAATGAAATAACAAAATCTATTTTAGGGGGACAAGCCATGCATGGTTTGAGCTCTGCTGACTGTGGCCACGATATTGAACTTGAAAGATGAGACTCGTAATACATCAATCCATGAATGCTACTGAATTTAGTCTAGAACTCATTTGACAACAGATTTATCAGTGTCAGCTTTTGACTTCGTTAGTTATTAGACTTTGCTACAATACAGTAGTGCTAGCAGGTTAACTTAATAATATTGGACAGTTGTGCTTCAGTTCAAATTAATTTTCCAATGAAAACTTTCAAATAAGCGGTGGTAAAAAAAATTCTACTGTCCATGGTAAAGTTTCGCCAAAACTTTTAGTTTTACTTTTTGAACTAATTAAAACTGAAAAGCGAATTGCAGGTCGGATGAACGGTTTTTATTGAGATTAATTACCATCAACCAGTAAGTTCATTTGGTATTGGTATGGGATTCCATATTCCATATAATACCTAAATGTACATATAATTTACCAATAATCTTTTTAATCATTATTTCTCATTAATTTTCCAGCGTTATAGTAAATAACCGGAACTGTAATAAATTCAACATTTGATGATAAATTCATTGAAAGTATTGTCTACAAATGTAATTAGTTTATAAAATGGCCTAAATAAATTTAATAACGGACGGAACAACTGATATGGAAGTGTCCAAAAGAGATGGAAATCCGTTTTATGGCCAGCTTAATTTCCTGGAGCATGAATATTTAATTTGAATGTTATATTTGTGTGTACTAAGGTTCGTATATTATAAGCATTAGAGCCATAAACATATACCACTGGATTAATAAATTTTACCTAAGGCAAATATTCAACTTTCAGAAGTAGAAAAACATGTAAACATCAAACCAAAAGTATGTAATATTATGTTGATGACGTTGATCGTGATGACGTGAGTTGAAACTATGTTTTCTATCAATTGAAAGTTTTTCATTTGGCAACCAGTCTTTCAATCCAATTTACTTTGATAGAAGTTTTGAGCTCCCGTGGATTTGTTTTTAGAAGATTATGCGATCATAATCTTTGATGTGAACAATAATTCATTATCTTGGCAAATAGTTACAGTTACGTGTTTCCAAAAACTAAATTTAATTAGCTAAATTGAGCTTAGATCAGGATGAAAGTTAATGTTATTCCTAGATAGGCTCATAGTTGATTTATTGATGTATTCCAAGTCCTTCATGCAGACGATTTTGTGTTTATTTTGTAATTTCATGGATCTAATCGAATTTTATTAGCCAAATAATATAGTAGCGGAGTCTTCGGGTTCTTTACTTTTATCATGTGTATAGTTAGTTAGTTCCATCTAATAAATCCCCTTATTCGTTTGGCCCACTTGAAAATGTGGGTTTTTAGAATGAAATAAAAACAACTCATTTTCAGTTTCCCAAAGTCTATCATATTAAAAATCCATAAGGAAATGTCAATAATCACGCATCAATCTGTACTTTGTAGGGTTTGCATGGTTCATTAAAAATCACGTTTCTTCGGATCAAGTGTCTCAGAAACTTGTAACGGATTATGAAAAAGGTTATAGGTTAGAACTTTCTTTCAACGGATACAAGAGTAAGAATATAAAAAAAATTGTCAAAGGTAAACTTTTCGCGTACAGTGAAAGTTAATAGGATATTTTCATTCGAATCGAAATCGATTGCAAAACTTGTGAAAATAAACCGTGCATGTAAAGTAAATAAAGTTGAATTTTCTATCGTATTATCTATCCCTTACGCATTCAGTTGTCAGTAAAACTTTTTACCTCAGGAATAGGCAGGTAGACTTCCGCATATTCTTTCACGGGAAGTGAATTGGAGTGTAAGAAGGAAAAGTGTGTGCTATATGCTATGCTGGTAGGTATGCTGGGACCTTTTACAATTTAAGAACTTCTCAATCCTTCTCATCTTTTTAGTCGTATCTTATACAATCCATACGAATCGGGAAATAAAACATTATAAAGAGATAAGAGTGTGGTATGTGGTCTACCTAAAAACCCTTGTAAATTTCGCACAGATATCAATACTTCATTCAAATTCATTATTCATTAAAGTCTACTATAAAAGTCCTAGTTACGCTACTTGAATCCTTAAAAAAGCAAGGATACCACATTCACATTAAATAATTGTAATAGGTGTCATTCCATGGACTATAAAATTGATAAATTTAAAAATGCTGGTGTGTAATCATTTTCAATGTTTAGAGAGGTATTAAACTATAACCACAGGTATACGGGTTTAAAATGTAATTCTATTCTAACTCCACCAGCTAAAGTATCATTTAATTTCTGTCAAAAGAAGCATAAGTCTACTCTGCTCATTCTACTAGTTTGTAAATTATTAAACGAACCATATGGATTTTAATTAGATATGCTTAATAAAATAACTCAATCGCTTTCAATACAACCAGCATGCAACGTGTTCGACTAAATAACTAGCTAGTGTATATATTTATGCCTTTCATGATTGGAATAATAAATGCATTATTTATTAGTGAGTTAAATGAGCCACACTACTGAATCCTGAAGACCTTGTATACAGTTCTTAAGTTAAATCAACGAGGATAATGCAGATATATTCATTATTTTTGTTATTGAAAATTCAATATCAAGTGTCGTAATAAATTCAGTATAAAAATGCATTTGTTGTAAAAAGAGAGATGATCTAAGTTTTTTAAAGATCTTGTCCATTATTCTACGACCCTGACATCACCTGAAGAACGATGATGATGATTATGGTGGCGATTGCATTGACGATGATGATATAAGAGCAAGAATGAATACTGATGCCCAAGATATGATGTAGGTGTATGCTAATGAATAGAGAAGGAAAATAAGTATGATATTCTTGAAAATGAAAAGAGATTCTAGTAGTTGTAGTGGTACTGTTGGTGGTGGTAGTAGTGGTTTAAAGTTAGTTCATCTCATCAGCGCAAAAGTAAAGTTAGGTAACTTCTCAAGAGAAGAGAGATGAGACTTGACTTGCTCGAATAAAAAACTGACGCTGGGTCTGCTTGTATGGTATTTGTTTTTCTGTGAATCTCGTGGATCGTGTGGACTCTCTTGTATCACCAACTGTATTCATTTTAGATCTCTTCGTTCTATTCGAGGCTTCTGCAAATAATTTTGTTCCAAGTTGGGATTTGGAATTGTAAAGAAATATTATAAAAAGAGCCACAGTGGAAGAACTGAATTGCACCTGTTAAGTTATCAGAATTCAATCTCTCTAATTCTCTGGGCTTTTGGAGTATCAGGTTGTGATTTAGGGAGGGAAGGATTTTGGAAACTTTTTTTAGTGGCCAAACCCCTTACGGATTTAGCAGCGTTTTTTTTTGTTTTTGAATTGGGGCGAGTAAATGGTTATACCTTAGTTTTTTGTTTATTATGAATGTTCAGAAAAAGAGGAGTTGTTCAAGATCTATATGTTCCGGTAGTGACTGTTATTCAAGCAGTTGTTGTGTCAGTGTCAGTTTTCTGTACGTTATGAGGTTTAGTAAAATTATATCTTGCTCATGCATAACGGGAACGGGAACTCTTTCGGGTATCAGGATCGGATCTACCGACATTGGGTAACGCAAGAATTTTTCTTATTACGTCTGTCTCTGTATATCTTGTAACCCAAGACTAAAACATATGAAATGAAAGCAAATCAAATCCTATGCATTTTTAAGCAACCAGTCAAACAAGCTGACTTAAAGTTATGGTATTTATTCATGGCTTTATATGCTATAATATGAAACATATAATGTGATTTAGTAAGTCGCATAAACCTTGAAGACTTTTAAAGAATTCTCAAGTCTAAAAACATGATTATAGCATAAAAAGTTTGTAAATTTGAAATGGAAGGACCCATTAATCCTTAAGTGGTGCAATACACAATGTATTTAAAGGGTAATTAGTAGCAAATCGACAGAAGGGCAAATTTCCATCCGCTATGCTATACGCTACTCACTCATTGTCATTGTCAATGTCAGTCAGTAATAGTTAGTTAGTTTCTACTTCTATGAGTTTAGTATATCTATGATATGAATGGCTTTTGGATTTAAACACCTTCTGGTTCTAACTCCAGTTTAAGTAGTAATAATGTTTTTTTTATTACATCTCAAGTTCTTAAGCACTTCCGACACTTAAAAATAACAAACATCACAATTATTTACTCTTCAGATTTGTTTTTCTACCCTATAAACTGTCAAAGTGAATAGCTTTGCTTTGATGTGGGAACAAGGGTTAAAAGTTAAAACTACGGACAAAAAAGCACTCAAGTTTATCAAAAGGTACTATATGTGTGTATGTAATAAGTCCTCCTACATACACAAAAAGATTTCGCGTAATAATATAATATTATTATCTTATTCATTCTTAACTTTAAAAGAGCTCTTTTTACTTTGTGTGTACTTTACGGTAAATATGATAGCTCCAGTTTTGTGAAAATTCAGTAAAAAGTTGAAAATGCCTTTTGTAAATAAATTCAAGAGAGCTTGTTTTTTTATCCTTTTGAATGTACTTATACGTTTTGAATGTTTACTAACATGTTATTTCCTTTGTGAACTTTTTAAAGGAGGAGTTGAAGAAGCGAAGAGAACAAGAAGAAAAGCATGCAAAAGAGGAAGAATTTCTAAGAACCTCGTTAAGAGGTTCAAAGAAATTACAAGCCTTAGAAGCTCGAAGGGAAGAAGGCCTTCCACTTACTGTTACGGGATTTGTTAACGATGCCTATGATATTGATGATGAGAGGCCCCCATATAACCCACCTAGATATGATACCACCACTACTATTCAGAAGCCAATTGGTAAGTCTAAAATTTTTATTACATTTTTATGAAATAAATAAATCTAGTTTATCTTAAGGAAATGAAAAAAATCATAAAATAATTCAACCTCCTTGGAAAATTCAATCTGGCTTGTAGTAGTGAGTTTATACAACTTCGTCAATAAATAATACACATTTTGCTATACAATTCTACTAATAATATAAGAAAGAAAAGATTTTAAAAATTGCACAAGGAAAATTTAATCTGGTTTCCCTTAGGACCCAACAGCACCTGCAATAAATTTAGGTAGGGTGTGCTAATGACTTGTGTTCAGGTTTAGATTTAGAGAACAACCGCTGGACGATAAACCATGACAAATTGTAAATCTTCGAATGAAATGAAATTTTATTCCAACCCACAACCAATTTAGTCTTGTTAATAGCCGAGCCTTTATAGCCTTTGGAAAGAATTTATCAACTTCATTGTGTGAAACCAACTTTGGTCAAAGGACAGACGTTTTTACACGCCTTTTCAAGTAATATCAAAAGAGATGATTCGGTTGAGTTCTTTTTAGATACGATTTTTATTCTTATTGCACATAAGAGATGTAATATTTAAGAGGTTTTAAATATGGGAACCACGAAGAGTTAGCATTTGCGAATATTTTCTTCATCGCATCATTATGTAATAAATTTTGATGATTTTCATCGCCAAGTCCTAATTGAGGTGTTGGAGTTTATGGTTCTGAGATATATCTAATCTTCTATTTACTTGTTTTAAGGCTATTTATTTTAAGGGTTTAGAAACAGAAAAAAAGTATATTTTTTATATTATTTAGAATTGCATCGTAATCACAATAGGATTAAGGTTTCGTGAATAATTTCAACCAAAAAGTGTGAAGTAATAAACTATTTGAGTTTGTTATTATTTTTCTTATTATTATTGTATCGATTGACTGAAATATGCAGTGGAGAATGTCATTCTCAGAGAAATAATTGGAATGTCTTTTATGTTGGAAAGTCATGCCAAACAGCATTGACAAGGTTATTTGTGACGTACGATATGCATGATTGGGTGCGACTTTTACCAGTTCACTTGTCCCTTTGCCAGTTTTGCTATTCATAATAATGTTAAATTTGATCGAGATATTTAGACCTTTGACTTTGATCTTGGCCACATGCACGATACATTAGAAGAAATTCATTTTCGTTGTCAAAATCGATCCAACTAACTATATTGGAAAAATAATGAGAAAATATTACTATAATGGGAAATATACTTTTATTGATTAGTATATTTGCACAAAGTGATACATGAATGAATACAAAATAACCTTTATAATCAGAGGTTATACTTGTACCTTTTTAAATTGAAATGATGTTTAGCAATGACAGCCTTCGAAATGATAAAGGCCTAAAATATTAGTCCTTAAAAAGTTTTGTAATCCCCATTCTCCACCTTTACAATTTAATATATGTAAGAAACCTTTAAAATTCCTTTAAACAGTAAAACATGCCTTTTAAAGAAATCCAATCCATTAAAAGACTTCAAAACCAAAGGTTTTTTCTTCACGACCACCCCATGAATGTCTCTAGAGTAATGTAATTTAATCACAGATTTCACAAACTTTAAAAATTCTTCTTCCTTGTCATACATATGTGAAAAAGCTGTTGTCACTTTTGTCCATTTTGCTCATTATTACTAATGAAACTTGTCATGATGATGTCTTGTCTTGAATAATTACTTTAAACTTTATTAATCTACATGAGAGATAAGCAAAGGCAACTAATAACAAGCTGGATGCTGTGGCTGTCATCATAATATAAACTTTTATCTTTGATCTAAAGAGTTTAGTTTTGACTTGTGCTTTTCTGCAAAACAACTTTTCAAAACAATTTCCTCATAATTAGAATACAAAATGCAAAATCATTATGAATAAGAACAAAAAGTTTTTGTTAATTGGAAAAGTCAAGTTTTCCATAAGGCTTTGATGAGTATTGACGAAGAAGTTGTAGTTGGCGTTTGTCTTGGTAATACATTTGCTAAATAAGATCTAAGGTTCGCTGAAGGTGGAAAGATAACAATGTTCTTCAATGTTATGTTTCTCTCTGATAATAATCTAGAATTGTAAAGTTTTTACAAGGCGATTATATTAATGAGTGTAGATTGTGGAATAATATTATGCAACATTTTGACGAGTTTTCTCGGTTGATAAAGCAAAATAGAAAATTCCTAAGTTATAAGAGGCTAAGTAATAAATAAAGGTTGTAACACACGTCACTAGACAGTAAGTGTTTGCTATTTTACTTACAATACAAATTATCACAAACTATTCAGCTTTAGGGTGTTGTTTCAAGTCTGTGAATGGGGGTTTTTATTCGCACTTGTACTTTGGGTATTGGTGCTACAATTTAGGACACTGACGACACTTTGAATGGGGCAGACGTGATATGTGTTTTAAACAGTTTTTGTGATATTTTTGGTGTCGAATCGTACAAATAAGGAAGATTTGTGCTGAATGGGCACCAAGTCTAAAGCTGTAATTTTTTTCTAAGACCGCAACTGAGCCAAACATTTGAAACATAAGTCAAGTTTCGGATTCGGGTTTTTAAACATCGTATATAAAATTTTGTAGGCACATAGTTTTTTCAATGTGTGATTCCACAAGTTTTTATGGAAATAAAAACCCGTAACCACACTGGATTTTATACATATGGGCTCTATTTTGACTACAATATGGCTATTTGATCGTAAATCATGTAGATAGTACCGTTACAGTTTTCCAATGGAAATGGAATATCCAGATCCATGTGATTCATTCCAGACCATTTAGCTCTGTCATTGTTATTGTTATTGGGTCACACACATACACACACTAGAAGTCTAAATGCCAACACATAAACCAGATGAAACGTTCCCCATGAAAATTTTACCGTTGTTCCCTTTTTTGTACATGCCATCACACAATAAAAGCGCATGTAGTAATAATAATAATTTCACGTTCTTAGGATTACTTTACTTGAACATGATTCAACGATCCTTGTCGTCTCAGTGAAAAAATGTATCGAGACGTTTTTTTGCAAACCAACCTAATGTTCTCAATAAAACTTGTAATAAAAAGCCTAAAATATAGCATAAGAATAACCCCTGACCTTCTTTCTAGGTTTTTTAAAGGATTATTACTCTATAGTCTTGTCATACATTTCCTAACAATATTATCTTTCTTACCTGGTGTTTCTCTTAATTGCTCATCGGGTCCTACTAGTACAGAATGTGCACTTTGGCATTAATAGAGAAAAGACATAAAAGAAACACCACTACTACTTTCTCACATGTATTCTGTGAATACGACTTAGTGTCATGAGAATGACAAGATTTTTTGTCTTTCACTTGGAATTTGTATCATCATCACATCACGGAAGAGGAAAACTGTCCTTCTCAGACAGAATTCTCTTTAAGCATTATACATACTAATAATAGAGGTAGTGAGTTAGTTAGCTTTAGCTTTATTATCCTTTCTTGAGTAAGGCTCTTCATGATGAAACTGCAAATGAGACTGGAAAGACCATCTCTTTTAATCTGTCGTGAATGTCGTCCTAGTTCTTTAGCAAAAGCGACTTAAGGGTTTCTTTCTCCTTTGGGAAACTTAAGTACCTCTATGAAACTCAGACTTTCCTACAAAATGTTTAGATTTATGTCACAATGTAATAGACAATGACCTACTATTTATTTATCTTTCTGCTGTCGACGCACAATTTTCAAGAAAAGACACACTCCACGTGTCATAAGTTTGTATGTAGTGTGCTAGTGTGAGTGTGACCGTGACGTCTTTAAGGAGAAAGAACTCCTACACTTCTGTTGCAGAGTTTCGTGTTTTAATCACACGTTTTACTTTTAGGTAGCATTTCATTTAATAAAACCCTTTATGATTCCACCACTGGCATCAGAAAGTTTTACAAAAATAGTTGAAAAGAAGTTCAAGTAGATTTTAGAAACAATTTATTTTTAGAATAAACCTTAGTAAAATAGATTTGATTAATTTAATTATATTTCGTTCAGAAGTGTTTGAAATAATAGTACTTGTTAAGAGTTCTTCAGCACAAGTAGTTTTGTACTTCGTGACTGAAATAATTTTATATATCTATGCAATCGCAATTATGAACCCCAACCTACATGAAATATGGATTAAGAAAAGTTTTTGAACAACTTCGTGATATACTAGGATTCAGTATTTAAATACCTTTAATTCTGCAATAAGGGAGTGCCGGGTACTTGTCTAAAGTTTTTCACAGTCAGACTGAAATCTGTCTACTTATATGTCATAAATTCAATGAAGAGATAAGAAAATTATAAGTTAGGATTTAAAACGAAATCTTACTACTTGCTGATTAAGTTCGCAAATAAAATGAAAATCATGACAAATAATATCTTGAGCATTGATGCTTTTATTTTAGCCACTTTTGGATTGTTAAGATTCCAATATTGTATTTGGAATTTAAAGGGTTTATACAACATGTATTTAGTTAGCCAGTTACAGTATGATGAGTGTGGGTTTTATGTTTATCTTGAAATTGTTCGTGCCTTCTGTTATAATGTGTTACCTTATGCATTATATTATACCAGTTGCATTGATACTTTTCGTGACTTGTAAGCATCAGCAAAGAAGATAGTGTAAAAAAGAATGAGGTATCTCCAATTTTATTTTAGGAGAAAAAAAAATCTTAAAGAATACAAATATAATATATGGATGCATCTAGCTATAAGAATAATGACGATGTTAATGCTAGAGGCGTTTTTTGGCCTTGTCCAGTCCATCTAAAAATCTTTTGTCAGGTAGGGTTATATAGGGATTCCGTAACTAGATTTATCATTCACTTACCATATCATATCAGTGAGGGTTTCAATTTATATTTACTAATAAAAAACTTGGTGTTTCTTAGAACTCAAATATCTATACAGAGGTATTATATATTAATGTATGTTTGGATTTAGACGATCGAGTTACTTGAAATCATATTTATTTCAATGATTAAAAATTAAAACTATACACAGGTTAATTGAAATAATAAATGCTGCTGCTAAGATTTCGAATAAAGAAGTCTTTCAGATTGAGACAATCAAAAAATCATTTGAAAATAAGCTGTGCTGCAAAAGTGTTTTTAGTGTCTATCATCAACTATGCATTTCAAAAAATCTTAAAAAGTTCTGGGTCATTGTAATTGTTTACACACGTACAAATTTTTTTGACAATTGTCTTTATAATATTATTCAGGAAATTACAGATCTCATTCATTAAAAAACTTACAAAACTCTCCATATACGAATACGTCCATTTACCAGACTGGAACTGTTTAAGATTATTTTGATTACTGATAATGGTCCTTAAAAGTGATAAATGTTTTTGGTAAATGCAAACTGCATATTTTAATGTGTTGTATGCATCATGTAATTCATTCTGGTTCTTGTAGAATCAACAATTCAATTTGGAATCTGGCTGGCTAAGTTGCTTTATATTAATACATGCGTGTACGTGCGTGGCTTAAAAAATAAAAAAAGATCTTAAGATTTTTGGAAGGAAGATCTCATTAGTACTCAAGAGAAAAGATTTTTAAGATGGATCACTTTGCACAAAGAATTTTGATTACAACTTTTAAATATTACATTCTGAGAATTAATCATGACAATCTTGAATTAAAAGCAGGTGTTGAGTTAAGCATCAGCTTTACACAGCCCAAAGCTCTAAGAATTAAATAACTCTTAGCCTGCCTGCTGTTTTTAAATTATTATAAAATTGTTGAACCAGATCTGTAACGAAAATCTTCACCATTTAAATAAAAAAACAGGAGTTTGTAAACAATTCAATAATAACTGTTTTTCCGCAATCTTATAATAGATTCTGGTACTTCGAAGAATCTAAAATCGATTAGCGTCTTTTAACAGTATATCCAAAAAACATAATTAATGATCCGTTTTAACACTCAACTTGCTGGCATGTACTTGTTTCCGAGTTCCAAGTAGTAATTAATGTTCTGTGAATATACACTGCACTGTATATAGTGACATTTATTACTAGGCCGCTATTTAAAAGAGGAGGAATCGAACTTGAAAGACAATAATTAAAAATTTATGTTGGTTATAAATAGTAAAAGACGGTACTATTAAAAACACAAAAAGGCTTAAGTAATTTGAGTTGATTGTAAACCTGGTCTTCAATAATTTCCTGTTGTTTCCAGATAACATGATTCATTGATTTCATCTACATTTACTCTAATCGTAATGAATTTACGATATTCAATCAAGAACTCTTGAAGATGTTTTTATATCATATAACCTCACTCTGCAAATGGTATTGGATCAAGCTAAATCTAATAAGTATTTTTGCTATAAGCTATAAGGTTTCTTCTCCAGAAAAATAATTAGTTTTTCTTCCATTATTTGAAGAAAAGTTACTTCCAAGTCCTCAAGAAACTTCATCTTTCTTGCAGGAAAAAATTCTTTTTCTTCTGTTTCTTCTTGGTTACTTCAGAAGAAATCAGTTGGATCTGTGTGGTCGATGAACTTTTTCTTTGTAGAAGGGACATAATTAGTACCACTTCGCAATGTACTTCTCTCTCTCTCTCATCTTTACTAGTGGTTAGTGGTGGGGGCATGATGGTTGTTCGCGATGTTGGCACTCGTTCTTACTTAACTGTCGCTGAATTTCTTAGATTACATGTTTTAAATCTCGAAGACACTAAAACTCTGAAAAAAATCTTTTTTACTCGGAACATAAAAATCATCTTTACATTATGAATCATCTTAAATATTACTCTTGGTATTTTTAATGTTCTATCTAATGCCTAAGACGACACAACAAGTAATAAAATAATCGTGTAAATGCTAATTCAATGAGTGGATGAAAATCCATTACATATGGACATTCATTTATGCGTAAATCTAACACAAGTTGTTGTGTAGTTAACATAGTCATTCATGTTTTTTTAAAGTTTTCATGTGCAAAATAAAAAGGAATTTGAACCTGAGCCAAAACTCATATTTTAAGTATCTTTAGTAATTAGATGTCCTCATGATGAGTCAAAAAGAAAGAGCCTAGCCCGATTAATCTTTCCTTGTACTTGTAGTAAAGTGCATATTCAAATGACTTTTTTTATCTTTCATTAGATCTAGTAGTATCAAGAAAATCTCATAAATAAGATAAGCAATTCCAACATGAGTCCACATATTTTAAGAAGACTGTTAGTCCTTTAAAAATTATTTAGTAGAGTTTAAACATGCAGCAATAACTTTGACAGTTAACTTGCATTATTATTATTAAAATCTCATGATAATAATAATAAAACGAGGTTGTTACACTAAGAAGGTAAAAGAAATAGCAAGTTATTTTGCCTCATAGGAAACAGACAATAGAAATATAATCGTTATACAGCTTAATATTAATCCCCTATGCGTTTAATAAAAAAAACCGCATAAAATTATTCTATTCTGCGGGTAGAATCTTGCTAAACGATGTATGCTAATCTTAAGTGAACCTAGGATTTGTTTGGTAAGATGATGGATGACTACTTTTAAATATGATGCAAGTTTTTTTCATTGTTCTTGTATGCCGTGGTAAGATAGATAAAGATATAATCTAAAAATGTAGCCTTTTAAAGACACACAGGTATAATATGTACAACTCTTTTGAATGACATTGACTACAACTATTAACAACTTCTTTTATGGAAGATGATATGATGTCTTATCAATAAGGATTTTACCTGTCTCTTAGGCTTGTCCTAGGTTTCAACATTTATTAGCTTTTGAATAGAAAATTTAAACTTATTGCATCATACAAACCGGCAGATGATACAAATACAAGGTGTATGTGCTAATCTCTAGCCTAAAGTTATAATTTCATTAATTTGCAAGTTTAAATTAAAAAATGGTATTTAAAGCGGAATAAGTGCATTAAACTTTTCTTTTATAATGTAAGAAAATAATGGCAAATTTTGTTATTGTACTTTACTCAAGATAAGTTGGATTATGATCGTAAATTTTTGCTCATCACTTTTGGGGAGTGGCGATTAGGGATGATAGCAATTATTATGTGTGATAAAAGGATGAAATATTGCGGATTTTCTTTTATTATCTAAAATCTATATTATTAAAAATATCTCTTAAAATTTAAAGATTGTTTGTGGTAGATATATAAAGGTTTTGCATGTGATTATCTTAAATTTGCGAATAACTTGACAATGCAGTTTTTGAACAATGACAATGCAATCGTGAAGGTAATTTCTCTTTGTATTGCAAGTTAGATGTTAGAATTATTGTATTACAATGCATTTATTACTTGAGTTTATATTCTATCCCATTGTAGTCGGAAAATATTTTATGCAGTCCTGGGGCCTAATTAGCCAATTAAGCAATGAAACTCGGTTTAGCATCAAAGGTAATTAAACTATGGTTGCCATATTCTTTGTGTAGTCATTAGACAAAAAGATCAAGCTTTGATGCAGAAATTAGGAGGAATAATTCATTACAAACCAAGAGCCTTATTATGCAATCCATAGTGTGTTGGTTTGGTTAAATGGCTTTTTGCTATTTTCTCTTCCGCTTAATCTTCATGGTATGGAATCAGATAAGCTTAATACTATCTAAACTTTATTCTCATCTCTTTTGATCATGCTACCCAAATCTCTATTAATTAGTGATATCGATCGTGAATCGTAAGTCGGCTAAATGAGCAAAAATAGCTAAACGGATTTATAATCGACTTATGACCTGGCTCTAATTAAGCATTTAATAAATTGACCTCATATTCTCTACTAATTCTCTTTGCTGCTGAAACCATTTTTGAAATTTATAACTGTTTTATTTTAAGGTATTTAAAAACAGAGATAAAAACAGCGATGAATGTTCCTCACCTATATCTAATTGCTTAATACTTCTTTAAATAAGTACTAAAATTTCATTAGTTGAAAAAAGGCATCCCATCCCATAAACTAAGAATATACTTTTAAGTTTAATTCTTTCTTCAAATAATTATGAATTATGATGATGACCTTCTTTCCATTAAGGTGTATGAGTCGTAAGCAAACAGTAATTTAAAAAAGGCAAAAGATTCCCGTTATAAGAACAGAGTAAAAATGGCAGTGTGTGTAATTTTGAGGTTTGTTTGACAAGGCATTTACGAGACGTTTTTTATGGAAATTATCCTCAACACTCTAAAATACTACAGGACTCTAGGCTATGTAAAGACTATTGACCCTTTTTGCATATAATAAATATAATCATAATATTATCACTATGAATTTAACGAATAGGGGCTAATTGGCAAGTGTGTATTATTGAGTTTTAGAGTTTACTTTGTGGGAGGAATAAATTGTCCTAAGATAATAAAATGATGAGGATACGGGATATGACGTTATATTTGATTTTTTTTCATGTTCTCTAGATTTATTTTTCTTATTTATCATCTTCGCTTACTTATCCAAAAAAGTAAAACGCCCATGTTTTTATTTTTCTAGGGCTAGCAGACCTTGTGACCAGTTTGCAAAGGGTTCAACAAACACTTAAGAAGAATGGACTTCATTTAGATGAAACTGTTACAGCCGTTGGATCTCTGATGCAAACGCCAGAATTCCAGCAAATTCTTGCTGTCCATAACAAAGTACAAGATGTTTGGTGCTTCAGTGCTCCTCCCACCCCTGTATCTGCTCACGGGCATCAACTTGTTCAAGAGGTTGGTTTATTTATATTATATGAACTTTGGGATGTCAATCTTTGTGAAAATTTTCCTTTAATAACTGATGAGAGTTGGCTGACCAGACCGACAGCAGAATTCTTGGACAAGCCATCAAGCTTACTCATTTCCATTTGAATGGATGTCATTTGAAAGATAACCAGTATATGAGTACATCTTATAAATGATGGAGTTGAAGAATTCTTGGCTTTATCAAATAACAATTCCTATATATGCATTATCAAGCTTGCAGTTCATTTTTTGACATCTGCAGTTTGATGAGCTGTCCGTCTGTCCTACTGGTTACGCTAGGATTTTTGTTTTTTTTTATAATTCAGTTAGAATTCTTTGACTTCAAATGACTTCTATTTCTTGATGGAATTGAGATGAGAAAATGCGATAGTGAAGACAATGAAATGAAAGAAACTTGGGATAAAGTCTTAAGACATTGTGTGTAATACAATAGATGGATGAAACTGATTAAAGTACTAAATTGTTTCGCTTTATCCAATTTCCAGAGTTTGGGAAGCCTTTACAATTGCTCAGTCCCGGAATCAGCCGAGCTTGTGGAAATCCTCAGCAGGGTAGATCTGGAAGGAGTGTTATACGCTCATGACAAAATAGCGGAGCGTGAAAGACTTCTCATGACGAATGATTCACCTTTAGCTGCTGGGGAGTCTGTTGATGTAGACCCCACAGCAATGGTACCGGTACCTGCACCAGCACCATCACTACCTCCTCCCCAAGCATCTGTTATCAATCCAGTACCACAGCCTTCAGTTCGGCCTGCATTTGTCCCTGAACCTCAACCCGATGACCATATTAAAGTTGTTCGTATCGAAAAGACTCAGGATCCACTTGTAAGTCTTGTTTTGTCTTTTTAGATGCACTCTTATTCTGATTTAGTTAGATTGTGTAGCAAGTAAGCTAAACTCGGGAAATGGAATTTGTCATTTCCCGAGAGAATCGCTTGATTGCATACAATTTGTCTTCCGTCAAGTAGCACACGTGGCTAGGAAGTTGGATTAATTCACGTAGGGGTAGATAGGGGCGAAAGACTGAGGATAAATGAGTCTCTGAATGAGTTTTGAATTCTTATCGTGTGAATTTCTGTCATATCCCAGCTTGTGTTTTACTCTACGTGACTTATTAGCATACATTTCCATTTAAACTCTTAATATTATGTTTCGTACTTATATGGAAGCTCTCGTTCTACTCCAACTCGCCTGGTGCATTAATTAATGACATTTAAATCTGACTTGTATTCTAAATTGCTTATTATAATAATACCGTACACATTCTATATCTTTATGACTAAAACTAAGTTTTTATTCTGATGTTTTAGGGTGCAACCGTTCGGAATGAAGCTGATGCAGTTGTAATAGGTAGAATAGTTAAAGGAGGGGCTGCAGAAAGAAGCGGCTCTCTTCATGAAGGAGATGAAATTCTGGAAGTGAATGGAATTGAAATGCGAGGAAAATCGGTGAATGAAGTGTGTGATATTTTGAGTCGTTTGACTGGAACTTTAACCTTTCTCATCGTACCTACACAAAGTCCACCTACCATTCAGCAGAGAAGAGATGTCTTGGTAAGCAAATCATATGAATTCGCCTTATGAAGTTTATTAATGCATGACGGAATTGCAAAAACGGGCGAAACCTCACATTAATTATCTTTTAGGTTTCAGTCACTAGTTTAGTGCAGAAGCTTGTTATTTTCTAAAATAATGCGTAAATTATTATGCATACAAAGCTAAACTCACACAAAAGCCTATAGAATGAGTAAATGAAAACACTGCGATTAAGTTCTTCCATAACTTCTCTCTAAGCGATAGACATCAGTCAGCAACAATCATTTAGCTACATGATACATTAATCAGCTTGACAGTTATGTGTGTAACAACCAGGCAGATGACGATTATCAGATGACATGAAACATGCTAAATGTGATTAATGGTGGGTTTGTAGCAACCACATGTCTGAGGTTGAATACACAAATAGCATATCCGTGACTATGATAATAATGCCTATTCGAGCAAAAGCTTTAGGTCTTTATTCAATTTCGTACTATCTATTAAAAGTTCATTATTTATTTACTGTGATAGAATTTAATGATACAAAATTATTAAGTAAGCAGTTACACTAACAGGAAATGAATTACTAGTAGTAGTTACAAAATTACAGTATTGTAATTGTAATAAATTTTGTAATCATCTTTACAGATTCATGTTCGGGCGCACTTCGACTATGACCCAGAGGACGATATTTATGTTCCATGTAGGGAGCTCGGTATTGCTTTCAGTAAAGGAGATGTTCTTCACGTAATCAACCAAGACGACCCTAACTGGTGGCAGGCCCATCGAGAGGGTGAAGAAGATCAAGCTCTTGCTGGCCTAATTCCTTCCAAATCCTTCCAAGAACAGTATGTTCATGATTATTTATTACATTTTTGTTCTTTTTAGAAGCAGACTTGAAAAAATCTACCAGGGCCTTGACACTAAGAGAAAAAATGTTTATTTAAATCAAGAGTAAACTAATTCTTTTATAAATTGATTTAAGCAATAATTTGAACACATCTCAGTTTTGATTCTCCTTTGAAAAATTTACAATGCAAGCGGACTAATTTATTTATATACCTGTCTAAAAGTCCTAGTTAATAATAGGCAAATAAATAAAGAAAACAGCTAAAGCTCAAAGAAATATCGAAAGAAAAATTCGAATCATTATTTTACTCTTCCGGGTGTACTTCAATACTGAAGTGCCCATCCATTCCTTTACAAAACATCAGATTTCTCCCTCCTCCTGTAGACAAATGCTTAGTAAATACAATTTCTAATCTCCAGACAGACTCAAGGTAACGAAATATATTGTGTAGGACTTTGCGCCTATTACTATTTGTTAGCAAAAAGGATTTGTTGAGTGAAAGGATGGGTGCAGAAAGTGAGGATTGACACGAATAGTAAATCTTGTGTGCTAACAAAGACTTGCCGTAGATTACACAAGACGTAAATTACTCTTAACAAGAAAAAGCAAAGGAATACTACATTTATATTATTACTCTTATAGCATTACTTAAATCCTCTGGAAGATAAATAGAGAAAATTCACCTTGGGTGATTTTACTACACCAGAAATGTTTCTAATCCTTCTGTTATTTAATTTTTTTCTATAGGAGAGAAGCAGTCAAACAGCAGTTACTCGGTGAGACGGAAACTAGAGAAAAATCTAAAAAAGGAACTTTACTTTGTGCCAAATCCCATAAGAAGAAAAAGAAGAAGATTCCTTATAGCTCAGCGT
Source organism: Isotoma viridis (assembly GCA_034696425.1). Lineage (NCBI taxonomy): Eukaryota > Metazoa > Arthropoda > Collembola > Entomobryomorpha > Isotomidae > Isotoma > Isotoma viridis. The sequence goes on from JAQGAA010000100.1 coordinate 27,882, forward strand.
TTAATGATGGTACGTGTGTACAGATATCTTTAAGATAAATGTGAAATAATACAAAAGCTCATAGGTTCATTCATTTTCATCAACTCTCAGCAATAAAATCCATGTGTATAAAATCCAATGAAAATTATCATTACTGTTGTGTTTTTTCACGCACGTGATGTCTCTTTCAGATATTAAAGAATGCAGTAGTATTCTTAAAGCTTTTTAAGACAATAGGATGAGTAGGAGGAAGCCGTTGTTGTTACATAAAAGCTAGATGAGATAAAAGCTCTGGCGAACCAGGCGTAGAAATTCTCTCATGATTCGTTTGTTTGTAACAAAGCTACCATTTTTTTCTATCGTATAATGAGAATGAGAGAGGAAACAGTTGAAGCGAAAAAAGAGAATTTATGAATGCAAAGATAATAAAATTCCGATGAGTGTTGTCTCTAGTAGTATGTCTTTCGGATTATATGTATGCACACTTCCTGGTGTAGTGTAAAACTCTTGTAACACTATTTCCAAGTAGAACTTGCTTCTGGTTTTATTTTAAAGAGAAATAATATGCATGGAAATTTACGGGCGATGAGGAGGGTTGTGTGTATAATTTTATGATAATGTATTGATGCTCAGTGTTGACTTAAGTAATTTTGGTCGCAGAGAATATTTTTTTAGTTGGAGAAAGTAAAGTAGGAAGTTTTCTGTAAATCTCTAGAGCTTTTGCATGATTCAGATGTATAAGTCTTATATAAAGTTAAATTTTAATCTTTTATGCAGATTTTGATGCTGAAGAAATCCCAACATATGAAGAAGTTTCCCTTTACTACCCTCGTACAAGTTTTAAACGGCCTGTGGTTCTTATCGGACCCCCAAATATTGGTCGGCATGAGTTGAGGCAAAGACTTATGCAAGAATCAGAACGGTTTGCTGCAGCCGTCCCTCGTAAGTTATTTAATGTGATTAGTTGATTAAAGGAAAGATACATGAGAAGATTTTTTCCGATGTTTTGGATTTAATTTAATTATCTTTTGGTTTGAAAAATTGCGAGAACAAGTAATGAGTTTAATCTTGATTGATAATTAATTCTAGATACTAGTAGAACGAAGAAGGATGGAGAGATCGATGGACAAGACTATCATTTTATTAGCAGAGCTCAATTCGAGTCGGATATCCTTGCAAGGAAATTCGTTGAACATGGAGAGTTCGAAAAAGCTTATTACGGAACAAGTCTAGATGCCATACGTAGCGTTGTTAATCTCGGAAAAATATGTGTACTCAATCTCCATCCACAATCGCTTAAGATGTTAAGGAGCTCCGATCTAAAACCTTACATTGTGTTCGTCGCCCCACCACCTTTGGAGAGGCTCAAACAAATGCGTATTTCTCGAGGAGAAGCTTACAAGGTATGGAATCATCAGAGAACTTTATTATTAAATTTCTCATGTCAGAAATGAATTACTGATATGCCTTTTTTAACATTTGATTCCAGGAAGAAGAACTAATTGACATAATAGAAAAAGCTAGGGAAATGGAAGAGAAATACGGCCACTTCTTTGACCTGGTGATAATCAATAATGATATTGAAAGGACTTATCATGAGTTATTACAAAGAATAAACTATACCGAAAGGGAGCCTCAATGGGTGCCAGCCTTTTGGCTGAAACAGTGACCGTGTCATCTTTAATAAGAAATTTTAAATTAAAAACCAGACTCTATCAAATGTAGTTATTAAAACAAGTAACTTGTTTACAAAAAAGTGCATACTGGCAGACATAAGTTCATATACTTCTATGTAAATAAAGCTCTCAAAAAATGTAGTACATATAATAAAAATAATACGAAGCGACTAAAATATCCTTGCTAATCATAAACAACGTGAAATCGTAGTGACGAAATCTCCATTTAACTTCTCCCTCATCTGTGATCAAGATAATCAACAATAAATAATCAACTCATTAAGTTTCAGCTGTCTCAACTTTACTAACTCAAATGTCAAACTTAGACTCAACTCATTCAGAGAGTTTCCGAGAAAAATAAATCCTTTTATGGTTTTCTCTTCGATCCTTTTCAGAACCAAACAGTGTGGCTGTGTCGTGTGTACAGGATGAAAAAATATTGAAAGTAAAACTGGAACATTTTTAGCTCCAGACAGACAGACAGTATATAGACTTAAAACTTAAAAATATGTTTGTTTAGGAAATTCCAAGCATATTATATACTGTTAACGCGTTATAAAAGCTACAAAGTGTTTTAAATGTTTGTTATTAAATATGTACTTCTATAAAATTCTAGTTATGTTCTGGCAGCAATAATTTTTCAAAGAACATACACACTATATACATAAATATTAAATATATAGTTGAGAAAAAAACAAAATATTATTATTACTATGATGTTTGTACAGCTTAATAATATTAAGATTTCTTATTTACAATTAGTTATAAGTCATTCAGCCATGCCAAAATAATTTTAGTGAATAGTTTAAAAAATAATATTATAAATTAATTAACTTAGTTATGAAACCTATGTACCAAAACGCTGTATTACTTAAAGACGATTTATGTAACTGAATAATATTACATTATATTATATTAATATTCAAAAGAATAAGGTTATATTATTATGAGATTGATATTTAGATATAATCTTAACAACTCAACTCTAGTAGTATCAAGTTAAAAGCCACAAGAAATCATTTTTGTCTTTTCCTTTAAGTAAATTTACACAATAGTTCATTTTTAGTTCATTCATTGCAATTCATTGTCATTTTTGAGATTTGTTTTTAGTGAATCTAAGAATAAATCAAATCAACTTGACAGCTTATTTTGCCTTATGTTTTTTTTAGTAATATCATTTTACTGTCACCCGTTCATTCTGAAGATACAAAAAGGACAAGTTGAAATGACATCAGGAAAAATCAGCTTTTACCATATAAAAGGATAATATATATGAGTTACTTCCCTCTATAACTCTCTCTCTCTCTCTTCCGTATCTGTCTTCTAGATTATTATTAATAGTGATAGGTAGATTTGGTACAAAATGTGCTTGGAACAAACAACCTATGCATTTATCATCATCAAGTAGTATTTCAAACAGGAAGCTATCGGAAGGCTATAAAATAATCAGTAATGATTCGTAGTTAATAACTAATAACCTTGTCAATGTTGTTTTACTACCAAAACAGAAGAAGAATCCAGATCGTCTATTGAATTTTTTTACCCGTATCAATAGGTAATAGAATATTTAATACAATGTACAGCTGAAAAGGGTATTAAAACTACGGATCTATATAAATATATATACATAGGTGCTATAAACTGTTTCTTAATTACAAAAAAAAGAGATTCTAAACTATTTGCATATTATAATTATTAATGTTGATTCCAATTTGTTTCATCTTATTCTGTATTCAATGTTTTTGTAAAATTTTGCCCTATTGGTGCACCATCAGTATACTTATTAAACATTATAGTATTGTTTACTACTACAATTATTCTTGTAAATTTTAAAAGTATATTTAATCTGTAAAAGAAGTCCTTTGAAAATAGTACTGTATACAATATTATGTTTACTATGTATTATTTAAATACATATAGAGACTGCTTGTGTTTGCCAAAATATTCATTCGAGAGACTTGGAGATTAGATTAAATAAAAGTAATTGAACTCAATATTATTATTAGTAACTAAATTTTTAAATTTGTTTTTCCTTATGGTAAATTAATTTATTATTCATATTATACATGCAGTGAAATAGTTATGCTTTGAACTAAAAGACAATCCCGAACTAGTTATCTTTAAAAACTAAGTGTGAGCATATTAATGTTTTAACTCTAAGAGAAGCCTCTTTTGTCAATTTTGTATCATTGAAAAGTATGATACCGCTGTTTGAGTTCCGTAGGAATAAGTTTTTCAGATTTTTATCATTAACTTTCCCTACATTATTATTATTACTATTAAAATGAAGATGTAATTTGCTTCTTCCCTTGATTTGAAACTTTCATATTTTTATTTGCATTTTTTAAATTATTTTTAAGACACAAATGGCCGTGTGAATGGTTACAGTTAGTTTTTCATTATTTATCGTGTATATAAACTAAAATAATGAGAGATTACATAATTTAGTTCTTGAGGCTTCAAGCGTGATGAACAATCATGAGCTTCCCAGTCGTTTTCCACCCCAAAAATTTTTTGATCCTTTATATAAATAATCTTGATAAAACACACACACAGTACTACTACTAATTAACTACTTAAATTAAATGCGATATTTATAATAATAATGTGTAAATATGCGTATCGTAGGTAGATTTACATTTAATAATAGCATATTATTATTATGTAACTAAAATAGACATGTCTATAAGTTAAAGTCGAACTGGAATATGCGAACTGGAAAAAAGTTGTCATATTAATCGTGTATATAAACTAAAATAATGAGAGATTACATAATTTAGTTCTTGAGGCTTCAAGCGTGATGAACAATCATGA
>JAQGAA010000101.1:0-32344 GCA_034696425.1 Isotoma viridis
AGCATATAATGTACACGCTAATTAATAATAGTTTTTGTTGTTATTCCTTAATGACTTATGATATCGCAATCGCATATCGTTTTATGAATAATATTCTACTGACTCTAGATCAGCATGGAATTTAGAAGTATTTTAATCAAAACTATATGAGACAACAGTAGTCCGCTTGGCTACTCAAGAAAGTTGCTGTAATTTTTCCTCACTAAGATGACCTTTACCTTCAATTATATGGGCTTTTTTGTCTTTCCTTTTCATATGTAATAATTTTTTAGTTGGTACATTATACACATAAGCTTTGCTACATGATACAACACAAGAAAAGTAAATGCCAAGATATGTCTACGGCTACAGCACAACCCACCAGATACAACGTCTTAGTAAATTGTAAAATAATATTATTTTATATCTCTAGATAGACATCTTGTCCATCTAATTAATTTGGAAAGGCTAAGGAGCTATAAGATTATTCTTCATCTAACACACAAACACACATGCGATTTGTTATAAAGACTTTATGTACGTAGTTAAACTAATATGTTTTAATTTGTCTGTAACAAAAAAAGAAAACATGTAGCTTTTTGTAGCTAAATATAATGAATTTATTGTACCATCTACCACTATTGTCAGCTATCTGTCTGTCTACTAATAAGTTCAGTATTTAAAGCTATAGTAGACTCTAAGGTGGGATAAAAGTACTTATTAATACGTATTTAAGTAAGTAACATTTTTGCACGCAAAGACAACAAAGACAGACAGGTGTGGAAAGGTTTAACATGAGATGATAAGATTTGATAGGGATATTTTTGCAAAATAAAACATCCTTTACCTTGAATTTGCCCTCTTGTTAGGTAAATGTCACACACGCAATAAAACGTGTATTATTCTATAATATAATTAAGGTGTACCTTTGTACTTGTCCGGTATCTCATTTATAAAATAGATATCTACATTTATTAGCATATGATTTCATGTTAATGATATAAACGGGTTATATTAAATAATCAATAGTTCTGTGTAATTTATTTATTAAGCTCTTTTGTCATGGTTCAACTTAATTCAATTGAGGAATGGAAGGTTGAAAGATTATGTACAGGAATAATAAATTTGTTATGGATTGTATCCATAATAAATTATATTATTAGAGATATGGATGTTAGAATTGTAGGAGAATAGGTGAAATCCAATTACGCAAATAATAAATAAGTAATAATAAACGGGGACGTCAATTATTCCCAATGAGCAAAATAAACAGTAAGCTTTTTGGCTACTAATTGATGTTGATTTTATGGGAATTTTGCGAGAATTGTTATTTCATAAGAATTAGAACCTTTGCAAATATTCCATTACAAAAGGATAATCAGTATATTGGCACAAACTAAATTAACTATTCCGTCTTGGTATAAAAGGATTTGTAAATAACCTTGAACCTCAACATTTTACTGTGACGGTATTATCAAATTATTATGTTATTCGGAAATGCAAGAAATTTTGATAAAATATCTACTTTGAAAGTTAAGTCTTGTTAGTAAAATACATTATTCGTAAAAGAGTTTCAATTTCCTTTGTAAAGCTATTGTGTGCTTTCGTGTTGAATAAGTAATGCGGTAACGTAAGAAACCCGTGATAAAATGACCCGTTTATATTTTTGTACGAGTTGGAGTTACAACTAATAATTAGTTGGGAAAGATACAACTTTATGAATGAATACTGAAGATGAAGATGAGAACTTTGATGAAGGAGATACTAAGGTGATACGCTAATTAGGCAAAGCTTTTCATAATTGAGTAATAAAAGGATTTTATAGTCAATTAGAAGATTAACCTTTTGGGTTTATGATCTATTTGTGAGCTTGTATCGTTGTATCTCACTTGATTGCGATATTGTACAAATCTGTATGTCTGGAGTGCGGACAAAGATATAAACCAGACGTGTAACTCGTACTGTCGTGAAATCAAAATATATATGGATATTAAAGAGTAATGCACTACTGGAGATCGTGTTGGTGTCTGCTTCGAAGAACGTAAAATGTTTTGAAAAAATTAACTTTTATTAATAAGTCATTCTTTATACCTTTAGGATTGTTAAGCTGGAAGATATTTATTGAATGCATAGATATATTGTTAACCTAACATTTCAGCCTTCTGAACCTTCACTAGAAATTGAAAACCATGGCATGATTAAATTATTCCATAAAGTAGCATTCCTGATAAAGCCAAATTAAAGACAATGCTTGAGTTTAAAATAAATCCTAAACGTTTCTACTATACATTTTAACCACAAACTATTACTTCATGTTTACCTGGATCTTTGATGAACATATGAGAGGAATTTTGAAATACGTATCCTAATGGCAGCGTCAAAAAGAGCATCATACAATATAATAAAGAATCAAAGAATGAGTATTCAATTAAAATATTCAATTTCGGACTATGCGACATTGCTAAATGCTAATTTGATAATGATCAATGTGATCAACAACGCATCATATCGAACTCTACCTTTTGAGTAACTTCTATCAAAAATCGATATCCTGTGAATTTAGATATACTTTGACAAACACTGCATCATCACGTTATCTTTGATTAATACGTGCATGAAAAAGGCACACAAAATATATTACCTCCTTCTTTTATCAGGAATGAAGATAACGATAACCAATCCCTGATGTCATACAAATTACGCCAAACATAATGAGACCAGCCTTGAGTATTCGTTTCGTTCATCATACTCTATAAAGTGAAAATAACTGTGGAAATATTAATATCAATCTTAGTAACGATTAATTGTTTTTGAATTTATAGCTAAATTTTATACAATTTCAATATAAAGAATTAAAATGGAATTTACAAAAACACAAGGAATTTTAGTTTTAACATTAATTTTTTCCGCTTCCGTTCTAGTCTTAGTCAATTCTCAAGATACAACAGGCTTGTTTTACTGCACAGACTTTTTCTGTGAAGAAAAACTAAGATTGGAACCATGTCCTGAAAAAAGAAATTGTTCTACAGTTGGATTCAGAACATTTTTAGACCCTTCAGAATGCAATTGCTGTGATTATTGTTTCGATTACTTGAAAGAAAATGCTACATGTTCACTAAGTAGCCCTCAAAAGCCTGTTGAGATGTGTGGACCTTATTTAGAATGCAAAGCAGCCTCTGTAGACTCTGATCCTGCAACTTGTCAGCTCAGTATGTGTATTCAATACGTTAAATACATAAAAATTAATGTTCAAGCCAGTAATTAGTTATTCATACTTAACTATTGTAATTAGTTGAATCTGGACCTAAGGAAGATCTTAATTTTTGTATGTCAAGAAGAAAGCAATACATGGATGCTTTAGAAGATGGTTCAATTGGAATCGCACAATTTCTTCCTGATTGTGACTCAGGTGGCAATTATTCTCCTCGACAGTGTATTCCAGGGTCAATGTAAGTTGAAGCATATGCAACCGAAAACAAATTTAATTTTTAAACTGATGTACGTTTATGTACATAATACACGTAGTTTATATTAAAACTTTCAGATGCTACTGCAGTAGTTCTGAAGGAGAGAAACTTTTCGGCCAAGCCTTACCATCCGAGCACCAAGACTGTGGTAAATAAATTAGAAAACTAATAGTTTATTAGTATTAATAGATATGGGACTTTCTAAATCTTTAATTCAAAATTAACAATTTAAATTGTCTCAATTTCAACCCAGCTTGTGCCCGAGATGTTGCAAGACTCCAATCCTTTGGATTCGAAGGGAGAATGCCTCATTGTCTTCCTAATGGGGACTATGATGAACTACAATGTGTTGTGAGATCATGTTTTTGCCGTAGTTTTCCTAACACGATTCACCATCCACAGAACATGACAAAGTTACCTTGCTGTAAGGTACCTTTTAAGAATTTAAAATACTATATTCTGCAAAAACCGAAAAACCATGTATTTCTTATTCTCGAAATGTTTAGACGATCCAAGTATACACATTTACGATCCCGAGACCCCGCTTTTCTACATGAGAGAATGTGAGCTGAAAAGGGCAAAAGCTGAGATTGAAATAGCAGAAGCTGAATTAAAGGGCACAATGATGATCATTAGTGATATTGTTAAATGTGACCCTGATGGACATTATGCTCCGATTCAAACTCAGTTTGACAGGCAATATTGTGCTGATCCAATGACTGGAGGTGTTCTTGAAGAATTTGAAGTTGCTAAATTTTCTCCTCCTGCTGCTGCTATGAATTGTCGTAAGTTTAACTAGATCTGCTTTGTTTGCATATTTGTGCTTTTACCCGTACTCAACATAATTAGACAGGAAACTGAGACTTGAAATATTTTTATTTGTGCAAAGATTGTGCAAGAGCAAGGTACCTTCTTCGGGAAAGTGCAACAGGGAAACCTCGCTGTTGCAAAAACGGAAATTACAAACCTTTACAACATATTGGAAGCACATGGTTTTGTGTTGATGAATACGGTCGGCAAATCATTCCTACTAATGGTGGTCCTGTCGAAGTTCACGAGGAGGATTTGAGCCTTTTGCCTTGTTATAATGGTGGTTTGCCTACAGATGATTGTTAAAATAGGTTTAAACTATAAATTTATTTGCTCTGTAAACCTAAATTTGGTATTTGTAATTTTGTTATTTTAAGCTTGACTTGATTAAAATTTTTTAACTCGAAAAAAACTACAAACAATCATCCAAAATGGACTTTTATTTCAAAATCTAAACATTCCATGAACATTACACCCACTCCCATTTTATTATGCTGTAAACATACCCAATATACAATTACTTATAATGTCATTTAATAACATCCTAAGATGGGTTTATATATGAGTATATATATTTAAACTATGTGCATTCTAGTTTGTGATATAAATAGTTTTTCTTAATCAAATTTATTCTTAATTACTGCGATTGTAACAATTACTTGGAACGATTCATTTTGTGCTATTAAAAGATTCAGAATGTTCTTTTCAGTTTAAATTTCAATTCAGTAAATTCCATGATTGTAATAAAATCTCATAATGAACAACAACCATATCACATATTATTAAGAATATATATTTTTATAACATAGGGCCTTGATTTCAATATTAAACCGAACAATAATATATCAGCCAAAAGTTAACATATAATACTATCTTAAATAATTACAAAATCATAAATTGCACACAGGTAATATTTAGCATTGCAGTAAAGGTTTTGTTGAGTACGACATTTTAAAAAAAATTAAAATCGTGATACCTCACACTGATTTATATATTTTTTAAACAAGTGATTTTTTGTGCTCAAATCTGTATAAATTTTAGAAATCACATTAGCCCATTTTAGCACGATTGATTAAGCCATAAAATTTCGAATACTTATCATTTTTGACAATAATATTCTTGTAGTTGAACAATCGGTTGTCCAAATTTTTGTAATATATTTGCTTTATTAAATTAGAAGACCCGTGGTGGAATGATGTTTGGTATGTTGACAGTAGTAAGGATGACATGACATGATGGTGGTGATGACATTGAGGTCAGCATTTGACCCCGAATGTTTTTTATGAATTTCTTTATTACTTCTTCTTTTTCATCTCCTTAAGCTTCTTCTTCTCTTCTCGTTTCCTCTCTTTCTCCTTCAGACTATGAACCAATTTGTAGGCAAAGAATCCTAAAAAAACATATTTTTATTATGTAATACTTTAAAAGATTTAGTTTATTGGCAAAGTAGATTATTTCCATTTACTATGTGTCGCATATGCTTAGATGATCATAATTATACATTTGTTTGTACAATCTTTATTCATAATCATATAATGATAATGATAGATGAGTATACTGTACTATTTTAAAACCTTCAATAGCCATCACGAATAAAGAATATGCAAATGTTAAATAAACATCACAAAAAGCTAAAAATCTAAAATAAGTTTAAAAACAGCTGCAGAAATTGCCGGTTCCATACTGCTTATGTAAGTAATAATAATTATTATTATGCATCTAATTACCAACAGTTCCAAAAATAATGATAAAAGCCAGCAGATAAACCGAAAAATGGATTTGAATCCCCTGGCTTTCGCGAGCAGCTTTAAAATTCTCCATCATCAATTTTAACTTTTCCTGAGCTGCTAAAAACTCTTCAGGGCTCACATCGTCAGGTAACTCTATATGGTCTTCCCCTTTAGCCAGTTTTGCAATAGTTTCGTAATCCGCCATTGTTTATAGAAAATTTTTCACTAATTAAAATAGCAGCTGCTTTAAAAAGTTAAAAAACAGTGTTGTTTTCTAAGCCTTGGTTATGTAATAACAACAGCAACCTGTCTTCTATATACCTCGTTTCAGCTTTGACTAAACTTCATCTCTAATGCAATATGTTTTTGATTACTTGTTCGTGTGCTAACGAAGAAGCAAGGCAATGTCCACGTTGGAAGCTGATGTGATTGAAAGTAAAAAAAAAATGATAATGCACATCTCACCGAACTCAAATCAATGAGATAAAAATTACAAAAATAATTTAACATAAAATTATCATCACTTGAGTGGTTGAGCCATTACTTTCAAATTATTTTGCTGGGTTAAATTATAATTGTTATCATGCAATACCAAACACTGAAGATTGTCAATACCTAATATTGAATATAATAAATTATATTATGCTGACCTAAATAATATATATCTGATTTATTCAAGCCTTTATAAATATTCTGAAAAACATCAAACACATTTTAAAGCCGGCCACGTGGAATTAGTTGGCTTGGGTTGTGTAGATAATTATTCTAAATGATAACCTTTCGTCATTCTATAGTGTCCAAAAATGCAACCTCAAACCTGTTCCTTTGCACTTTGCTGACTTTGTATGAAAAATGCACTTGGCCTTTCACCTTTACTTAAAATATTTATGTAATCATGGTTGTGTATGTATTATACAAAGTATATATTATATCTTTATAAGCTTACCCACTACAGTGGCAACAAGGACACCAGCAACTATGAATACATAATTATTAAATCCGTGTTCGATAGGTCCACCAGAAGTATTTCCAGACAGGTCGACCATTTTTATTATTATGTGTTATAATTGAAGGTTATTTCAGACTTTTCTTTAAAAGAGAAAGCACTATCTGCTTTCTTTTCTGTAATAAATAAAAAAATTCTATGTGATTTTGTTTAGATGGATGCTAAATGATTACAGCATTTTTTTAAAAGGAATATTATTTAACAGTTTCTGATACATAAAATGTTAACATTTGACGAGAGTAGAAATACCTTATGTAAATGTAATGCACTTATGGTTTATTTGCAGGTAAATTTCTGGGTGACAATCCACCTCCACGTCAACACGTTTTAATAGATTTATTATTTAAAAATTAATTTATCTAATGTCTAATTTAAAGAAGTATAAGTTACAGATTAGAAATTATGTTTAAAATTCAATGGTTTATGTAAATAAAGTGAAATTTTATTATCAATGGAATTCAGTTTTAATTTTGGAAGACAATAGTATAATGTATATTGTAAACAATTGCATTATATTATTATGTGTTAGATATCGGTATAATAAGTCAAATTCCATATCATATGGAGTTCTTGACAGTTCTCTTCGGGTCGGTCGGATAGAATAGAGAAATAGAATCGGCTTGCCAGAGTAGAGTTTCCTTTACACCTCTACACTAGATGCCAATGCAATTTCGAATCATTCTTTGCTACCTATAAATTCTATATAGGAATTTAATTATCTTCTAATGAAATTGTATATAAATATTATGTTGATGAAATGAAAATGTTAAACTTATCGTTAACTTTATTTTAAATGCAATCAAACTAAAACTTTTGAAGGATATTTTTAGATTTTAAAAAATCTTCGAGTTTAGAACTTGCTCTGTTTATTTAATGAAAGACAATTTTAAAATAAACAGATCGATCCAAAGTTTACTGTGAAAAATCTTTTTACTATGAACAAAAACAATTAAAACACCCACCTGACCTATCTAAATGATGTCGAAGAAAAAATAAACTTTTACAAATTTAATTTATACTGAATGCACATTGTAGAATTTAATAATCACTTACACAAGTGAATACTGAAAGACAAGTTGGGTTTAGGTTAAAATTTAATTGTTAGAACCAACTGTTACTGTCGACTGTAAAAAAATTCATGAATCAATTTTGACAAACGGATTAATTATATTAATCATATATGAAGCTTATTTGCTCCTCTTATCTTTATTCCTTGTACCCCTAAGAGATTTGTTAAATTCATCATGGCTACTCCCAGCGCTAGATATCCCGTAGCTTTCAAGGCTAGAAGTGCTTTTAGTTGTTTTAGTGAAATGAGAGCGGAAGTCTTCGCGAAGGTCAAAGTTTAGATCATTGCTACTCTTCAAACGATTAGCATTATAGTAATCTCTCGTACAAGAGTTTCCCCCTCTACCAATATCATCCGGGTCTAAATTGATAACAGTGTCTTCAGGATTGCTATCGCTACTACTTTGAATTTCTTCTTCAACAGACGGCAGAGTTTTGTGTACTTTGGTATCAATCTCAATGGCTTCCGTAATTGTTGTAATAGGATTATTATCCTTATCATGGTCCTGCTCTTCGGCTATGGTAATGGCTTCTGAATTTTTTGAACCATTTTGAGGCAGCCAATCGTTTTCTAAATGAATAATTGAAAGCATATTTTTCGCAACGGAATTTGCTTTAGAAGTTCCTGCTTGTTCTTCTACAATTATTGTTGCCGGTTGATTCGTTTCAGCTGCAGATTGTAGTAAAGCCAGTTGTATCATTTCTTCTTCGGTAAGACACTCGTCGCTGTTTGTTCCAAAAATCTTTTGGTAAAATAATAATGTTTTACTAACAGGTCGGGTTGTAATTGTACTCGTGCTACTTCGCTGCTGTAATAACTGTCTGACATTTTCTTCTACCATTCTTCTTCTATTTGAATTTAAGTCTTGAGCTGTAATTCTAGCATTTGGAATGTAGCAATTACTTCCAATGTTGGGGTTGTTACCGTTGGCGTTGTTATTTCGATCCTCTGGGTTTTGAGGACGTCTTTGTTGCCACGCCTCATAGCCTCCTGCACGTTGGAAATCGGTTGGACGGGCTGGTGGATCTGAAGAATCGCTATCGTTATCTTCTTGCTCGGTGGTAGGATCATCTAGTGAAGGTGGGGGAGGAGGCGATCGGCTGAAGTCTCCGTTGGCAAGAGGGACTATTGTAACTATGAAATTTCTTTGCTGCCATTCTCTCCATACTTGAAGGTGGTAACGAATTGCAACGAAAATCCATATCTAGGTTGTATAAGTATCATGAATATTAATTTTGCTTGCTTGAATCATATTATGATTATGATTATCATATATGATTATTTTACGTAGAATATATGATTATCATATTTTCTACGTGAAAGATTAAATTATTGTAATTATGATTAAAAGCATACATAATACGCTGCGACAAGGGTTCCGGTCAAGCTCAGCAATCCTGTATATAATCGTGTCAGGCATAATTTTGATACAAGCAAAAAATTAATTAATTTCATATCAATAAGGATGGCTTTATTTTAAGCTTTTTAATACCTACTGACGTCCACGTTGAATTGGAAGCGTCTCTATTTGCTCTAGCTTCAAGGGTTTCGTTGAAAAGACGCCGTCGTCCAACTTTCTAATTGTGGATTACAGTTACAATGATTAAATTATGTTACACTTTTAAAATTACATGCCATATCACGCAAATGTCTCAATAAGAATAGATTTAAGTTCTTTCTTATTCATATTTTGCTTCAAAAGTCGATATGGGGTTCATCAATAACTTACATGTTGTTCTAAAGAGTAATGCTGGGCCCCTAATACACATAGCCAGGCGGATAGACATGCCAATGGGGTTAAAATAAAAAAGCAAGCCACGTCAAAGAAGAAATTCCTTTGAAAATAGAATTTACATTAATCATTACAAAATTTCATTTTTCTCTCAGTCTTGCTTCAGCCAAGTGACAAGTACACAAAGCATACTGCTTCCTTGTCAACTTAAATTTTGATAACGTAGACGCTTTTGCATACCTGGTGTCACCAGGGGTTAAAGGATTTCTAATCCAAGCTACAACACTCCGAATCCCTTTGTACTAAAGAAATGAAAGCTAATACTCAACAAAATAAAATTTCAAATGTATTTTGAAGTTAAGTTAATATCAAATACTTTGGGTATTCGAACGGTGTTGTACTCTTGTCCACATATTTCGCAAACATTTTTCCCACTTTCTCCTAACCACCGTTCCAAACATGTTCGATGAACTTTGCCCATAGAACCTTTTTAAAAGAATACATCTATTTTGTCTGTTTCTTTTATTTTAAGCCATCCAATCCCTAATTTTGGTTTCAAAATATGTTTACCTTTGCATAGACAAGGAGAAATTAACTTTTCTGCACTTGGAGAGTCATGACAAATTCTGCAGATATTTTCCATCGAATCATTACTCTTGGCTGCATCAACCGGAAGACCTAGCTCCCCCATGTGCTGGCACTGGTGGAAATCTTGAGATGGACACATGATAGGAGAAATAGTGATAACCTCATCAAGACGACCAGGTGCAACTTTATTTGATCGAAAGACTTTACCCTTCTTGAAAAGCCAACTTTCTTTCTTGTGTGGGTCCGATCCACCTCCAACGTTGTTGTTATTTGTAGATGATCTTTGAGGCTGTCCCCTGCCACCAACGGGTGGTCCGGCCATAGCATCCATCGAGACAGATTTTGCTTTTGAGTGAGAGTTTTTATTACCAGTATGGACGTCCGGTTGAAGTCTTGTAACCTCTAGAGATTGATGGCCTCTTAAAGCTTTTGTGACGTGGACTGGTTGCGGATGTGGTGTTGGTGGTCTATGGCGATATACCCTTTTTGAGAAGAGAAGAGTTTAAGTATTATGTAGATTAAATTTTAATCAAACTAAAATCTTAAAAATGTCATAGACCAACCCTGCATCAGGCTTGGTATGACGCCTTTTTCGTCCATGCCGATCGTTCTCATTGTTAACATCAACCCAAGCTTCAGAGTCTGTGGGAGAGTTTATATTTGAAGACGGCTGATCTTCATTTTTAGTATTATCATCTTGTGGTGGAGGTTTGTCCGACATTTCAGGTTATAATGAAACGCCAAAGTACTGCAAACTATACCCCTAGACCTAGAACCTTAATTGGTTGCATATAAAATGGCTCTATTTAATCATTCTGGAGTATGAAGCATTATTATTGAATGCTGTCTTATGAGGTCTTTGTTTTTGAACAGTGCCTTTGACTGGTTGATTTGTTTAACGCTTTAGCTTGTTTCTATGGGAAAAGAGTACTTTGAAATCAAAACGTTAGAGTTGGGAGAGTGGCGAACCAACTCTTTCATTCGAATGGTTGCCGAATGGTGAACGTGATTGCGACTGCCTTTGACGAGTAAACTTGTCTCGTTGTCCGTACTAAATATCACTACTAATTTAAAAAAATAATTTCTTTGTTTCCTATCACACTTAAGCCAAACTATGTTTGTATAAGTATTTAAAATACTTAAATACAATTTTCCCTATTTCCAAAATAAAAAAATGATCTCGATTAAGAAGTTAATGAATGAATGAATTTATTATTTTGTTGAGAAATATTCAAAGTCTTTAACACTACTAGGATAAATAATAAGTTTTTCCCATAAAATCATACAACTTTTAATCTTTTTAATCAACATATTTTATTTTATTAGCAAATCGAACTTAGTGCATTCCATTTTTAATCGAACACACTCAAAATCCATTTTCAATTTCTTTTACATTTAATGCATCAAAATTAAAATCACGAATCACCGTCATCTTCAAATTTTTATGCTACATTCGTATGTAAATATTAACTTACTTTACGTCATAAAGATCAACGCCTTAAAACTTATATATTTATTGACTCTTGGCATTATCATTGTTGAAACTTTAAATTATTATTAATAGATAAATCACAATCATTTTTGTAGTACGATTCAAAAGGCTATTTAGAGAAATCATGCTCCTTTCACCACTTTAGGCTTTCTCACTACTTAACTTTTCAGTCAAGCAACTCCATCCTCACCGCTTGTGCCTTTATACCGATATATCTTTGGCTTTCACCCATAATTATAATATCAATACTAAATACCACGATGAAAAACAAGTATCAATTTGCTTAAAATCTGTAAACATTTTAAATTACGAAACTATTATTTCAAAAGTCTTCATATATCATTTTAAAGCTAACCCTCAGTTAAGTGTGACTTGCACAGTAACCTTAAATCTAACATGGAACAAAGTTGTCAAATGACAATTTATATAACGGCAACCACTAAAATCAGCTCAGCGTCCTATTTTATATTAAAGTAAGTAATATTGCGGCTCTGCAGTTAAGTAATATTATGCAGCTTCTAATTTTAGTAGATAATGTCAGTATTTGTCTTTTATGTGGTGTCACATTTACTAAAAATGTTCAAGAATACGAAATTAAATGTCTTATTTTTATGAAATCATGGTAGTACGTGTACTAAATGATGTGAAAGAATAATTTGTTTTCATTTTATAAATGTTTTATAATATACTATAGAATAACGTAAAGTTACATTGCATAAGAACTAAATATTTACGAGATTCTCGTAGAAACACCCACATATCATACACTAAAATATGTCCCGACCAGATCAACTCTGAGATCTTTGAGGGTCCAAGGATTTGAGCTTTCCAATTAAAGTTTTAGCTATTGCAAGTGACAAAAATTGTTTTATTTTCCATTAAAGCATCTACTGCAATGAGTAAAAGTAAAAGTGACTTTTGTTCCGAATCAACATGCTACTAAATTCATGAGTAATATTTCTTTAAAGACTCATCATAATCTAACGTTTCAAGTACAAGTGTAGCTCGTTTACTTTTGACTTTGTAAATGCAATTGTATTCGTTGAATGAAATCAGATTAGTTTTGAATGACATTACAAAACTTACAATGAGGTTACACTAATTGAGTCTCAAGCAAGAATCTCGGAGGTCTAGCTTTGACAATTTTTAGTACTTTCCGATACCAGGACAGAGAGGCCGAACGAACTCTTGCTCATAGCTTGAACTTATAGTAGAGTATAATAGTCTTATTTTTATATGTAGTTACATTATAGTTATTATTATTACAATTATTATTATGAATATGAGTACATTAACAACGAGAACTGTACGATTAGGAGAGATAATTTTAGATAGTTACTTACAATAGTACTTAATGCCTAGGCCGAAAAGTTAGTAAAACATTGTTCTGTTATTTTACTATAGGATAAAATCTGAAATGACGAGTAAAATTCATGAACTTTGACATTAATGTAACAGTTGTAAGTAGGATAATATTATGCTAAATTCAATTATTTGTTTTTAAAAGCTGAACAGTGAGTTACAATTATTATACGTCAACATTATAGTAGCACCTTTGATCCAAACGTTTATACAAAGCACATTTCGAACAACAGATAGGCCCAGTTTAAGTTCAAGAGTACATTTAATAACTATAACACTAAACTCCCAATCAAACCCAATAGTTACGCAATAATCATATTGAAAACTTAGTTAGAAACTTGCAACTATTCTGAATCACAAAATAAGCTGTGTTATTTCAACTTAAACGAATCTTATAAGAATTAAACTGAATAGAAAATTTTAGCATACAACAACTGTTATGCTCTGCATATTTATATCTGTCACCTGAGTGTAAACCGAAAAAAATTCGTTAATAAAATTTAAAAAAAACCCGAGCAAAAAAATCACAGATTTGAATCTAAATAATCTTTCAAGTTATTTAATATGCATGCCATTTTTTCAAATCTTTTGAGCACTAAACTGATTGCTCATGAAAATAATAAGATTTTGGTTCTTTAAAATTGGTAAGTCAAGTCACTGATAAAGTCTCAAAAGTTACTGTGTACTTGTAATCGTAGATAAGATTTTAATATTAAGATATTTTTTGGTATATTTGTCATCAAGGTAGAATTGCTCAATAAGTATGAAAATATAATATGAGATAAGAAAGGATGCATGATTTTGAGTAAAGATAGTTTCATAGTAGCTATAAGAGGACATTCTGATTTGATCTAAGCAGAGCATCACTTCAAAATTGTAGTTTAATGTAAAACTAATCTCATACATTTTGATTTGAAAACACAGACGAATTCAAGGAGTTAGAACATGACACCTGTATAAGAGAGACTAACAAATACATTGTTAACAATATACAAGACGATGCGGGGGAGGAATAATGTACAATATATTACAAAGTTGACATTAAATAACATTTGGAAGGTTAATATATGTCACATAGTTCTCTATCAATTAAGTCATGCAAATATTGGATCAGGCAGTGAAGCGGAGTTTTCTTAAATGTATGGATATCATCAGAAACTGGATATAGAACAATAATTTAATGAATTATTTCTCTATACTATATACTCCAAGGACGATTTAATTTTCAACGTCAGCTTTACCCATTGGACCTTGGGGGGTTGTTCAACATCTATCTATCTTTGGTATTCTTGCATTGCGATATTTTTTTCAGGTGGTTATCCTCATTCTCAGTGCAGTTCAGCAAAGAAAATACTGAAGATCATGACAGTTGTCTTGGCTTGTAGAACCTCCGGACAAGTTCCATGAGAGTAAACACCTCCCCAAACTCATTTTTCGGATCTGTCATGTCCATGAACTGCTCCAGGTTGTTCACTATAAAAACAAAAAAATATACAATTTAATAACTGTTGATTCAACTTCAAAATTGCAATATGATCGATAGTGTAATACAAATATTTGCAGACTAACAAACCCCAGTGGAAAACAAGGTTTGAGGCAACTGAGAATGCAAAGACAGACATGTTTATTGGGTTTGAGTACCTTTTGAAAATCTATGTATTTGACTTATATTATTTGTAAAATAATGGTAAATTCGAGCTAAGGAAAGCTGCTCGAAACATTGTTCACTTATTCGTTTTTCGATTGAGACATTAAGGATATTAATAATATATGCAATACACAGGATGAAAAAAAATTGCTCAACTAGACTTGATCGTGTGCAAAACACAAACTTCGATCAACTAGACGCTAAAAAATTTATAACGCTTCTTTTTTAATTATGACTATCCTGATATCGCATTATCGTAATCATATTGCTAAGTTTGAAATGTATGGACTAAAAACAAATGTCAATCGAATAGTGAAAGCTAAAGGGAAGTGGTTAAGAACAATGCTAATTCTTGTTTACCTTCACAGAAGCTCCCTGACTATGGCATTGCATGACATGAAATGAGCACTTCAAGTAGATACCATTTTTTTCATATAATACCTCTGCTGATTTAAAACAAAGAACTCAGTGGAATGGGATTGATCGATTACTTTACAACGACGAAGAAAATTGCATTTAAAACAAGCCTTACTAGAAAAAGTATTTACCTAGTTAGATATTTAACAACGCAAATTCAAGAAATAAATGTGCTCGAGGTTATTGTTGTTGCAGGAGAAAAAGTAAAAAGAGTAATTGGACGATCAAAAACATGAACAAACTATACCCTCGGGTTTGAATTTCGTACATGGTTATGTTATAATTCGTGCTAGAAATTTCACAACTTGAATTTTAGTTATTAAGAAAAATAAAATTTAAGACAGTAAGAGTCTCAATCTCATCATAGGGATAAATGATACACCTTTAACTATAAAAGCGAAAAAGCGCATCAATTTCCATGCATAACACATACAGATAGGCAGATCATCTTGGAAGTCTACGTGTTTAATAAGGGGTTTACATTCATTAATTGGCTTCTTTTATCTAAGAGCTTTTCTTGGATGGTTTTCTTTGAAGGTCGTTGGAAATGAAAAAGTTCCAGCACTAACTAATAATAAAGGTTAACAATTCATGCTGCAGAATCCTGCATTTCAAGGTATGAGAATCCTCAACTGTTTTGCAATTCATGCTCAGGATCACTGCATTACAGGAGTAGCATACTAAAACATTTGTAATAAACAAAAAGTGGAACAGACCTCCGTTGTTGCAGATGGGAGGGTAATTAGGTGGAGGTTTAATCCAAGATCTGTCAGGTCTTAACATATGACTCCGATCTGATGAGAATAAAGAGAGAAATCTGGAAGCAGGGACGATCCGAAAAAATCTGTGGTACTCAGGCTGGAGAATATTTTCTGTTCGAAATGTTTCGGATACATATCTATGAAAATGGGTTGGATAAGGTAGTTCCGAGTCCATGTCATACACAACACATCTGTCATCCGGATTGTACAAAAGGATGACATGGTAATCCTGTGATTCAACAAAACTCAAGCCGATCATATCTTCAACTCATAGTGAAAGTAAAAGGAAATAAATTGACTCTATTTCTATACGGAACGTATAGAGAATATCAGAATCATTCCTCAAACCAATTCACCCTTTCTTTCGTTCCTCATTGTAGTAATAATAAATCTTAGCACTTATCCTCCAACTACACGGACCAATTAACACCTTTGGCTCTGTAATCAACGGCGATCGATTTTGTTATGAGGGGAAAAGGTGAAAGAAAAGGAGAAAGTTGTGAAAGTAGAGAAAAGAAAGCTTCTTACCCAAAGGGCTAATTTCTCTTCATTCTTCCCAGCCTTTTGTCTCCACATCGGCACCATACGTTTCCTATTAGAGATGAAAGCAACGTGGCAGTGTTCCAATTCGGTGGGGAAGTCGGTTCGGACTTTATCACACATTTTCCATACATTCTCTTCGCTAAAATCAACATTCCATGAGAACGTTTTTATTTTCATGTCTTAAGAATCACCAACTTCTCTTCAACCGTTACGGTTATTTCGGGCTCGTCAAGTCAAGGGGAATTAGGTTTTACAATACCTTACGACATTATACTCATCAGTTAAAATGAAAAAAAAAGTTTGCATATGTACCAATACAGGATAGTCTTTATTTCACAAAAATTTTACCTCTAGTCGTCTTTTCAATAGCTTGTTTGTAGTGCTTTAAATAATGTGAGATATGAAAGTGGAACTTTGTATGTATTCAACTACAAAAACCCTATGCATAATGTACCTGATTCTAGGTCAATTTGCCAAAAGCTTATTGTATAACGGCTTATTGTCTAATTGGACATGACATAACTTGTATTGTCTAAATAATTACTGTATAATTACCACATTGTATAATATTTTTCTACATTTTCATTTCCCCACACAGTCTACTGAAGTTAGCTTACTTAAATAATTAAGTCATAAACCATTTTTAATTATCACAGCACAAATTTTGCATGTATTTTCTAGTCGTTAGTTAACCTTTTTTAAAAAGGTTTTGCTTTTGATAACCCGAACCTGATTGAAGATTTCTGAGAAAATGTGGTTTCAGTCGTTTTATACATTGGCAATGGCATTAGTTAGATAAATGTTAAAAGCTGACAAAAATGCATTATACAATAGTGATTCGTCGGACTTATGAATTTTCAATGAAATAGCCAATTGGTCATGTTTTTAGCCAGGTGCAACTAGTTTCCTTGGTGTGTTATTGAAATCGAGACGGAGAAAATTGAGTGGACTGCATGTATGATTAAATCATCTCTATTAATCTATTTTCACCAGTTTTAAGTTAAAAAACCCAAACTCTGCCAATGAACTTGGTAGTTTTTATTAATTGTATTCCTTTCTGAAACTTTCATACACACAATGACACAAATTTCATATAAAAAGGTCTAGTTCTAGTGATTCTCTATAAAAATTTAAAACAGGAAATAAGACATTATGACTAATTTTAAGGTTGTATAACATGGCAGAACAATAGAAACCACCCACTCACGTAAATTTACCTTTGCTAGGGGTCATAAATACTTCTACTCGGTTTCATTTGTGTTTCTATTTCTCATTCGTAATCTACTCGTTAAGTTTTTAGGTCAGGCTTACTGGTAATCTAAAAATAGCTTAAATAAAGGAACACCATTCGCAATATTTCTTAAATCTAGCTTATCTTCAAACTCCAATCAAGACTGACCTAGCTGCAGTCACCCTAAAACTTTTGCTACTACCTTTTCCTACTCGACCTTGGTTTTAGTTTGAGTTTTACTAACTTGTTATTGCTCAAGAGGGAAAAAGATTTCTATTCTGTAAGTAAAAAAAAGTTTAAGCTAGAAGTTGCAGCAAAGGAAAATCTCGATTCTAGTACATTCTATAAATGTTTAAGCCATTTTCGTCCACAGGTACAAATGATGAAAATGATAAAGGTAAGGTAACAAGGTCTAAAGGTTTAAGTCTTAAGATTAGTAAATGCTGGCCATACCAGTAACAAGCAGTATAAGTGCACTGCGTCACAACAGGCAGAATGGGATGAAGTTTGGGTACGTGCTCCGCTCCTGACTGGTAAACATTTTGACTTCCGGACTCATTATTTTTTCCTGTAGCACCAATACCCCCAGCATTTCCAGAAGTTCCTCCACTACCAGAACCACCGGCATTTGTAGTTGAGCTATTATTAGTAGTTGCTGAAGCTCCCATTTTTTCTTTACTACTACTACCAACACTACTATTGGCATTATCCATCGTGCTACTAGTATTTTTCGTCTTGGTCATACTTTGAGTTTGTTGACTTAACATATCTTCTTTCACCATCAATTCATCACAATGCTATCTTAACACACTGATAGCCACTGTCAAAAAGTAAAAACATTATTGACTTTCACTAGATCACTCGGGAATAGTATATATTTATTTAAGTTTTCATTATTTTATACAAGGTCGATTTCAAGTTTAAAGCTTTATACAATGCACTCAGAGATCGTAGTAATTTCATGCACTGATTTTTGGGAACGGGATATTTTCGGTTTTACTTGACGATTTTCGTTTAAAGACGATGAAACTTTAATTAGTTTCATCAAAAACTTAATTAAGAAAAGTTTGCCACTGTATCAAATACAATTTTTTAGTAAATGGAGATTACTTTCCTGAACAAATAATTTGATGATACAGGGATTCAGATATTGATCTACTTTTGAAAAGTGATGCGTAACGAAAGGATGAACTTAAACATTAGTACAACCACCAAGTCATGGTTACTTTGCTACCACAATCTCTCTAGAATTCCAAATGATGGATGAATTTTCTTGGGAAAAGATGCCTTTCACTTTCTATGCTGCAACTCGTATGACTATTATTATAGTCTCAGTATTGTCAAACTGATGACTTGCAAGCAAATATGGATTGCCTTTTTACCCAAAGATAAATAGATAGGTATGATGATGATTTGCAGTGTAGGACGTAGGTAGCAAAGATGTGTTGACAAACTATATACTTATGGTCTAAGCTAGCTTTCGAATTATCTTTTAGTTTGTCTTATCTAGATAGGTGCCTCGTTTGAAGAAAAGTGAAGTTGACTTGACTAGATACAATTTAGCTCACAGGACCAAGACAAGACTGTTATGTTGTGCAGTTTCCTCGAATTACATGAAGAAGCACGGACATTGGAATCGGAACAGAATGCCAAGGGAACGCCAGCCAGGCCAGTCAGTATTAACTTTTCTACTTGCAGAGGACAGACCTTTGCCAACAGTTCTACTGTATTATACCAACTGTATTATAGACTTATTTTCCCACAGGGAAAGAGTAGTGAATTCGCTCAATATTGTATGATGATGAGGTGCTGAGCTGCTTGGTGATCTTTTTCTTGCCCTCTGGAAAACAAGATAGATAAGATATACTCATACAAATCCCATCACATATAATATAGATAGATAGATAGATTTTCATCATTTTTTCCCAGATTTTTTCCCGATTTATTTACTACAAGATAATATCATCTTGTGGCAAATCTAATGAAAGCTTAGAGTATTACGGTCAGCTCAGTCAGTTGAGTGTGGTACTGGTACTGCGAGATTTAAGACATGCATTCATTCACTCCCAACCAAAAAAGTTTTTCCTTTTTAGCAAAAACTGGAGAAAACAAGAAAGGACTTTTAACTTTTACCATAGTGAAAGTAGTAAGCACAACCTATATATTTATGGAGATAACTGGGGGAAAGTCAGTGCATGCAATGCTATGTGAAAGTTATTTGGAAACTTTACTTTACCTACTTTTCATCAACTTTTTATGCACTAATGCACTTAGGTGCGTAAAAGTTATTTTCAAGTTGCGTGATACACACAGGATATTTTGACCGAATGTAAACATTAAAAATATTATTTTTCAAACATTTTTTTTGTAACTTTTATAGGTAAGGTCGAATCGAGTTTTGTAAAACTCAGTACATAAGTCGATAATTCAAGGTACACCCTTGATCCTATTTAAATCGGTTGCACCACTGAGTATAGTATGGATTTTATCCCATAGTATTCCCCCTGATTGTCAATTCAGTAAAATATATCACTAAATTGCTTTACGTGACTTATGACATAGTTATATATTGCAGACCTGTATAAGATCAAATCATGCTGGTGTAAGATTGAACCGTATCATGCAGAGAAATGAGAAGATTCGTTTTTTTTCATTTTATTCCTCAGACACTACTAAAGCAACGATCTTATATGGAGTGCAAACCTACCTAATAAGTCGATAATTCAAGGTACACCCTTGATCCTATTTAAATCGGTTGCACCACTGAGTATAGTATGGATTTTATCCCATAGTATTCCCCCTGATTGTCAATTCAGTAAAATATATCACTAAATTGCTTTACGTGACTTATGACATAGTTATATATTGCAGACCTGTATAAGATCAAATCATGCTGGTGTAAGATTGAACCGTATCATGCAGAGAAATGAGAAGATTCGTTTTTTTTCATTTTATTCCTCAGACACTACTAAAGCAACGATCTTATATGGAGTGCAAACCTACCTAATCCACACTTCCATTTTCACACATCTACCCTATCTAAAAACCAACAACTTACATCTATCTATCCAATCCTAATCCTCCCCTTTTTTCATTCATTCCATGGCTCATTCATTCATTCATCCATTCATTCATTCCTCAAGGACCACTTTTGCATACGAAAGTAGTGTATAGTAGTTCGTACTGTGTGTCCTACTGTGCAAAAGCAAGTGTGTTGTAGTAGGTAAGTTAACTTTTGAATTCATCTCAAAACTCACTTTGCTCACCTAACTACCACCATCCCTGTAGTCCTTTTGTGCGCTTTGAAAAAGAGAAATTATACTTGTTTCCATTCATTCGTATGTCCGTAGTGTGCAAAAGGTCTTATTTATTATTTACCACCCTTACACTCTTTCTTTTTACAAACAACTACTCCTACTGACTACTACAATATATAGAGACTTATCTTCAACAAAGTTTCGAGTTTCGTCTCTTTAACTTCAACAGATTTCCGACACTCTTACGGAAGTAGAGAAAAAGTGATGTAAATAAGTATATCTGCAATACCACAAATAAAAATGTCACAAACAAATCTTCCAACTGCAACTAAAGAGATCAACGTGCCAAAAACCAGGTTAGACATAGGTTATGGTTATGACAAAATGAGATCGAGATTCGAATAACCTTACTAAATGCTATATACAAAATATATATCACACATCCGCTCTGGAATTGAGAGTAATATAAAGGGAAAAAACTTTGAGACGTCTGTACAGGAGAGATATGAGGGTGGTTCGATCACACTTATTTTCTATTCGGTGTCGGTGTTATTTATATTTTATGTAATGTACACTTTCCAACTTACATAGTAAATGTTGAATGAACTTTCTCTTACTGACTCTGACTTTCACCAGGCCACAGTCGCAAGTTCACAACTTAAGTTTTGGTTTTGACCACCAGCAGGACCACAATTACCAAAGGATTTGGTTACAAGACTTGAGCCCCCATTATCCTTGATTATACACTTATCGTTTCGATTCAATACAATGTCTCTCCTGAGTAGAAACTGTCTTATTCTCTTACTCATTCCATTTCTAGCCACAAATACCACAAACCGTCGCCCTTCAGAAACTTCAACTTCTGTCTTTTGCAGTCTTTGAAACAAATCAAATCAAGCAAGTTCTCTAGTCAACTGTTTCTAGATTTAATGTCTCTGCTAAATCAGAAATATCCAAATAAAATCCTTTTTAATATTAATGATCAACGTATCCAACGAACCAAACTAAAATCAATGTTAGCTTAAGAAACTTTACTAATGCTCTAGATTGCAGATCTGTCTTTCTCAGAGCTGAGTGTCATGAAGAAGATAAAAGACAACGAAATCGTTAGTATTAATACAATGGTTCAAGGATCATCTCTAAAAACAGTTCTTTTGACTATACGCCCCTACCTTTCGAATTCAGTCGGTAAAACAGGCTACTAAAGTAACTTCAAAGAATGCAAAGTATCAAATTTCCTCCTACCCACCAGCCCACTACTACTCAACAATCAACTGTAACTACCCTAAAATGGTCATGTCATGAACGATATCATTAGATAATGATCTTCAATTCACAAAAAACCACTACTGCCTATTTATTATCGTCTCAGCTTTAATAAAACTAGTTCGTTTGAACTTGTTTAACTTACTCATATGCAAACATGCTATCATTCCTCCTCTGTTTTACTTGTTAAAAGCAAAGCAAAGGTAAAGTTAATACTACTATTATTCTGAGTTATGGTTGATACAAATAGTTAGTGCTAGCAAACAGCATTTTGTATAGGAAACTGCTAAGTCAGTTAAATATACGATTTTTGTGTACATGAACTCTCATAATAATATTACACACATTCATTTTCATTACTAAACATTAAACTTACTTGTGCACATCCCATACACATAATTTCATCATGGGTAAAATCCCCAAAGTTACCATTTCAGTTTTACAAAATATACATTCAAAAAGACCAATATAGTTAATGCAACATACACACTCAGCGCTTTACTAATCCCTACCCTAATAGCAGTTTCCTTGTTTACTCATCCAATAATGCTTGGAATAAAGTTTTATGAAACAATCCATAACTTGAAGCGTTTTCTTTCCAAAATTTAATAGCATGAAACATGAGATCTCCAATTCTCTTGTAAACCTTTTACGGCTAGACAACCCAGCCAATCATTCATTACAAAATGAGAAGCTTCACTTACAAATAACGAGTGAAATTTCCGGTAGTTGTATATCCAACAACCCACCTTCACCTACCTCCCCAGCTGGTGATTGCTTTGAGTATGGATCTGGATTAGATTGAATGCAGCAGACCAAAAGAATCTCTAAGTTTATCTTGGATACATCTACACAACAACCGTAAAAAACCTGCTTTACAGCACTAATACTAAACTTAATTATTTCCATCTTTTTTCTATATTGTAATGAATGAGCTGAAGATAAATTTATGATAGGTATTCAATTTAATGCAACTGCCAAAGCATGACTGATCTGTGTTGCATACTTAAACCATGTTCAAATAGAAAACTATTCTAGCAGCAGCAACCCCCATGAGTGTGTTGATATGAATCTCGAAATGCTACAGTGGATTTATTTCAAATACCATACATAATAAATAATACCATACCAAACAAATAATAATAATTCTTTTCGAACTTTAATAATCCTTCACTTCCTTTCTTACTTTTAACGTAATCCCGACAAACATTTACATTTCATACCAACTAATTAAAATCATGTTCTGTCACAAAGTCAAGCTGATGCTTGAAAGCATCAAAAATCTTACCCCCACTAGGTTTCACTTTCGAGTTAGACAGCAATACAACGAAATTCTATTAAATTTACATATCAAAACAAAAGCTTTTTAAAATGCATTCGCAAACCTGTAGGGTGTGCCAACAAGTTCTAATGTCAACGAAATGAAATACATTGCTTTCCTATAAGAAACTCCAAAACCCAGTAAATTACAAGAATACAATAACCTGTGTAGAAACTAGTCATTCATTTCATTATATTAGGTGGAAACAGTCAGTCAGTCTTTCGTTTAACTACTTAATTGTGCGTTGTTCATTTGCAACTTAAAGTGACAGGCGAGTTTGCCTTGCCAGACAAGAAGAATGAAAAGGTCTCATTAATTGTGTCTTGTGAGTCTCTTTCTCTCTCTCTAAAAAAACAAAATAACAGAAACGAAGAGTTTTTTAAATAGCTGCTAGTTTTATATAGTAGTTAGTAGGTAATGTGTGCTAATACTAATCTCATTCCACTAACAAGTGCAGATTCATATTAAAGAGTAAACAAGGTTAAGACAAACAAGAAATGTGCCTCTACCAACTATCTCTATGCAAATGAATGAGCTATGAAGACACATACATGCAAAATATAGAGATAAGATTAAGATTCAGTTGAAACTATGCTATGCATTCGATATTACTATTTCGCAATTTATCTCAACACTTGAAATTTGCACATATTCACAACACAACCCACTCCCTACTCAAATTCATAGCATCAGGACCAGCACCAGCAGTCAACCCAACATCAAAACAAGCAAGCAACAAGAGATTTCTCATGAAAATGGAAGAAAGCTTTGTATAATTAAAATTAAACTTTCAACATTCAAGACTTGAACAATTTTCTTTGTAAAAAGTATTAAATTTTGTGTATTTGCATACAGTCTGCCCAAAACTACCCGTACCAGATACCACTGACTTCATTGTGTTGTAATTTTTAACATGCTTTCAAAAGAAAAAACCTAAAATACGTGCAAAAAAGAGTTGGAAATTAGGAGTGTGTTTCAAGGATTGAAATTCTTTTAAAAATTACTAACTTGATGAAAGAGTTCCTTTTTTGCTCAAACCGCACACAATTAAAACTCTTAGGGAATTTACAAACTTGAAACTTTCAAAGTCTCATTCCAAACTACACCACTTTTTTGCTTGAAGTGTTCAGTGAGTTAAAAATTGTTTTTAGTTTCAACATTACTTAAGCAGTTTATAATATTTCAGCTTTCTCCCACTTTCCCCAGAAAAACATGAAACTTGAAAGGAGGCCAATATCGTTGTGGTTGATAGTGAAAGTCCTTCTCTTTCTAGGAAGATAATAAAGCGTACTTTCAGATTGTGGTGGTGGGTGAATGAAAGCAGGTGAAAGTCAATACTAATATTGCTCACAATAAGTAGAAAGTATCGGTTTTCTCCAGGG
This sequence comes from Isotoma viridis, assembly GCA_034696425.1. Lineage (NCBI taxonomy): Eukaryota > Metazoa > Arthropoda > Collembola > Entomobryomorpha > Isotomidae > Isotoma > Isotoma viridis. The sequence goes on from JAQGAA010000101.1 coordinate 25,062, forward strand.
GTATTGTTTGTATTAGTTATCTAAAAGTATTATTTTTTGTATTATTACTATTTGTAAGGGTGAACCGTGATAAGGACAAGTTTAAGTATTTAGTTTACTTAAGTTATAAAACTGGGCGTGGGGAATCTCTACTTTCCAGTAAGAATTGCATTACGATACGAAGTATGCAACTGAATACTGAGAGAGTAACTTGACTAGATAGAAAGAGATGTGTGAGAGATACTTATGGTTTTGCTTGTGGTGGTTCGTGCTATTTGGTAACTGCAAACTAATAATGAAAAAAAGCTCTAGAGATTGGTCTTGGAATAAATGGAACGGAGTCAAGTCCAAGTGCGGCGACTTCCACCAACTGCAGAGTCTACTCAAAAACTGAGTGAACCGTGCTGAAATACCAGCAAAGCAACTAGCTTTTTTCTCAATATTTTATCCTCCACTACTGGCCACCACCGAGTAACTTCGACAAACCTTAAAGACTCTTACACAACTCGAGTAATGGTTCATATGAGAAGTAGTAGAGTGTTGCATGAAAGCAAATAACAAAACGGATGGTACTACTACAGGCACTGCTCTTGGTCCATAGAACATGGTACATGGTGTACAATACAACTACTTTTGGTTCAAATTTCGTATTGCATAGGATAGGGAAATAAGTCCTTCCGTCAGTGGCTGATGAAGAAGTAGTAGGAGCAATACATTGGTTGAGTTCTACTTCGAGCAGTTCCTAAGTAGAAGAACTGAACTGACTCACTTCCATCTAAATAAGTTTCACCAGGCAAGTTGTGTAGTAGTAGTAGTGACAGAGGTTCCAGGCATAATATTATTTCCTTTTTCGAAAAACTAAATGCCCCATGCTTACATATTCAACAAAGTAGGATATACTGCAAACACATTTATATCATAAAAGCATTCCATGTCACAGCAACAATGCAATGTAATGCAAAGTTCAACATTCAACCCGTCTTCCATACATTCCGAATTTCTTATAACATGCCATAGAATACTGTACTTTCTCTAGTACTCGGTAACAAGTTGGTATCCATCGGGTTGGCTGCTTCATTGCCTTTCTCACAGTCTCGAACAGTCTAGTCCATCTAGTCTCCTTGTAGTTTTCTTTCTACTTTTTACTTTCATGCAATAGAATATTATTCAGCTCCGACATCAACATCATTAAATTCTAGATAGTATTGTAATCTTGAGTTTTTATCGTTAAAACTGGAACCTTATTGTAAACTTTATGCATATGTATGTGTGTACAATTATTGAGTATCATTCATAGCAGTGGCTAGAATCCAAGTAACTAAAAGCAAACGTGACGAAACTACAATACTTTTCCTAGAAGTATCAAAGTAAATAAGCAAAACAGAATAGAAAACTAGTTGAAACATCGATACGACTGAATACAACAATATTATTGGCAAAATGCACAAAAAACACACACATATAGTAAACTAGCTTATTAGGCGATGTAAGAATAATGTTAAGAACTGAGAAAGTTTTCCTATTCTAAGAGGCAGTGGCAAACTTGGTCCGTAGAGAGTCAAAGTAGTAGTCTCCTACAGCTAAATGAACTCATGCTGCACTATACAATATACCAAGCGACACGCAACATTCCTTTGAAATACAAGCATAATGTATAGTTTGTGGTTGGTAGATTCTACCTTGTACTCTATTACCTTAGATTTTTTCATGTGCTTCTAACCAAGATTTGGAAAAATCCACAACAACTAAAATATACTCACGTATCAACAAATCCAGTCGGCATTAGCCAAAAGTTATTTAACATCGATTCCAAACCCTCGTACGGATTCCTACTGTTTTTGCTCAAATCCATAAAAATACACGGAATCAGAAAACAAAAACATAAGCTTGTACTTTCACCATCCCACTTTCTCTCCACATGAGTCAGTGTTAACCATGTGTCTAGAGGGTAAGGGGTAGGCCTACTCTAATCATTGCTTCTTTCCAATTCATATTAACTCGAACACAACAACCATAGAAGAAAAAAATCTGAAAACAAACCCCATCAAAAGGAAGCCAATTGACGAGCCTTTGTGACTTATACGCAATAGTAATTGCATTATTACCTTTCTCTTCAAACAAAATATTATCCAAATACCAAGCTTATCTTGGAATGAGTAAAGCTAATCACTTTTATGACTGAAAAATGGGTTATCTTATCTCTACATAAGTACCTACGGGACAAATACATCAAGAAGAATTTTATATTTCGAGAAAAACTTTTAGCTACACAGTTATACTATTTTGCACTTTCGGCATTAGTAGTTGGTTTCTTGATTCTTGGCAATAAACCGCACGCCAGTCTATGCCAATTCCAACTTCCAATTCGAACTGTTGGCAAGTCTAACTGCAGTTTTACAATTTACACAGATGTATTCAGAAGGAAGGCAATAACTCTTTTTCTGTATCTATAAAGAGAGACACACACAAGGAAAAACTGTTGAAGTCTACCACTTACCTAGCTATTTCACAGCTGCTTTCACAAGGAGAATTCCGTCCTTTTTTGTCATAGCTAGAGAGAGAATTTGTACAAATAAATAGTAAGTATGTACAACAAGACCGTGTAACAACTACAAGATGCTAGGCAATAGAATAGAATAAAACCTTTAGATCAAGTGGAACGAAATAGAGCATTGAAATCCTCAGAGTTTATATAAAAGTTCACTAGAGAAGAGTGTGGAATTGCCCTTTCAAGAAATGTCACCCATTCTTTCTGCTCAAAATTTTTAATGGTCCCTTTTGTGTCATCCATCGAGTCCGGCAGTCACCCCCTTCCCATGGCAAAAGCCATCACAACTTCCACAACCAAGATTTTGTGTATCCTCTTCAGAGCCGTCCTCGCGTCCTGCTTTGACTATGTGATTCATGGCCTATGAACTTTTTCATCTGTCACCAGCCCCTGAAGCACATTCAGAATTGAGACAAATCTGTTCTGTACCAACATTTAGACTAACCTTTCTAGCTCTCTAACAACAAGAAAACACATTACGACGAAACACCAAGTCGTTATCTTTCTATGTAATATTATAATATGCATAAGCACTTGGGCCAAAATATCTTGGCCAAGAAGTAGCTTCTTTTGAATGCATTTATCATCATCATCTCTAACTACAATAATAACATGAGAGTACAAAGTAAAATAAAGTTTTTGCCTATTTTGTTGTTTCAACAAGATTCATAAAATAAAAATAGCTAACTACATAAATAGATCACAGCTTTCTGCTTGTCACTTAATCATGCATAGTCTAGTCAAGACAAAAACTTATTTACTAGTAGTTAACCTAAAAGCAAAATACATTCCTTCCTGTATAGAATATCACATCCTTCGGCCTTCTTAAAATTGACATGCAAAATATTACCATGTAATATTTCATAAGCTAATTCACGATAGTGACAAAAAATTCAAGGATTTTTAACTTATTTCCGTAATTAAATACTGTGCAGTTGTAAATATTGGTATAAGATTTCAACAGAGGTCAGAGAGTTACAAGTCATGTGCCTAAGCTAAGACCAACCGTGATAACAAAGATGCTTTAATATACTTAAAATAATGATCTATTTAAAGTTAAAACGAGCTTTTAATCCTCTTTATGCACAACATTTTTCAAGTCACTCCCATAAACAACAAAACACAGATAAAACAGTTTAGAGATGGTTAAGTTACGACAAGGATGAGTGTGTGGTTGGTGTGCCAGTGTTAGCGCATTAATATCCCAAGTGTAACAAATGCTACATGTGCACCTTATACAGTTACATTACTTATTACATGTTTCTTTTACATGTTATCTTTCAACATGTCAAGTAGACATTTTATTGAAGACCTTTGGCTTTGAGAAAGAAAGATACAATTTTTTCTTTACATTTTAACTCTGACGGTGATACTGTTTTCATAGGTATTACGTATTTTCACAAACATCCTCATCACCACTTGGGATCTGAAATGCATAAAATATACTTAAACTGAAAATCCGAATGGTACAAAATACTAGTGTATGTATTGCAACGTTTTGCTTTTCTTACATGCTGACTGATTCAAACTTTTTCCTTTTTTAACACTACCAAGCAACTACAAGTCTCATGCCTGTCTAATTTCGATGTTCTCCAGAAGCTAGACTTATAGCCTCTAGACACTATGATTATGACTTCCATCGCTCCATCTTTTGCATTAGCATTTACGATGATGAAGTCATTTCGGAAACTGAGCTTTTAAAAGGCAGACGGACTTTTAACTCACTGACTGACTTAAGATGAGTGGGCTAAGTGAAAGCTTTTATAAAAATTCTGTACTTACTAACTGACTACTTTGACTAGATTTATAAAAGAAATTCACATAAATATACTATTATACATCTATCAATCTTTTTATCTACTGGTAGTGATAAAACAAAAATTAAATTATAACCAGACCCAATGTACTTCATTTTCAGTACAACTCAAAATAGGTTGCAGTAATACCACTGCCACCATCAGCATAGAACCCAACACTGGACTGGAGTTCCAGGTAATGACTTTCACCAACTTTCACCACCACAAATAACCGCAACCACACTCAGGCTACTAGGAACGGCCTGAGGGTTACCTTTATGGATGAATGTAAATATTCAAAACTGAGTATCATCATCATCTTCATCCTGTATGTATTCAATCGAATTAGCTAACGTATTTTCAGAGTTAACTTGCAAGTTTATATAGAAAGCAGAGGATTAATCATACACAACAAATTTGTACGTAGTATTTAGATAAATACAAATATTCATGCAAATTCATATCAACAACCAAGCACATATGCTCCAATATAGTACACAAAAGCACATAAGTTTTCAGCACATACGTGTGCATCTAGTAAAAAAGGGTATATAATAATAATTTATTATGCATAGATATGTTTAACCCAATAATTTCATCTGGATGTCGTAGCCAAAGTATAAATTAGGCTATTAAGGCCATTAAACTAACTTATGGTATTGCTCACATCTAGCTCAGTCAACCGAAATCCGTAAGTTATGATATTATTCTCTCTTTGTATATACATATGTGTATGTGTCTGTCTACAGCTTTCACGTACTTAAAACTATTCGAACGTACCAAAATTGCCACAAGCATAACACTTATGTTCAAATATGAAAGAGTGAAAGCCAAAAAGACTATAATAATATTATTTAGTAGGGGTTCATGTAACTAAGGGCATGGTCAGACCATGATCGTTATTATTACACATTACATTACTTTACGTTTACTACTGTTTCCACAAGGAGTGGTGGAGCTTTGAAACCACTACTATGACCAGTAAACAACCACTACAACAAGGCTTTTAAGTACTGAGCACTTCAGTATACTCAGATTAGTGGCTTCCTCAACGAGCTAAATGATTACGGGAATAAACATACAATAGAGGATAACCATATTTTTCACTTTTCTTTATTCCTTCTCATGAATGTATGAATACTATTATTTTTACTACTTATTGTTGTTGTTACTATCATCATGTAACTAGACAAAACTAAGCGTATCATCGCACATCAACAAATACTAAAAGCACGGGGTGTAGAGAAAGGGTAAACTACACTTTGAACACGAACACGGAACTCCAACGACTTCAACGACAAAAGGCACTCGCTACGTAGTATAACCAACTCAAATCATGCAATTTAAGGAAATTACTGAACCACTTTTTTATACTACGATACACATCCACATCATAAAATATTCCATAGGGTCGAAGGAGGTCATATTTAGTTAGTTATGTTGATTGTATTGAATTGCAGATTGTTGTGACGATGATTTCCCCATTTACAAATAGGTGGTTGTGTGCGGTTTTAGCCGTAAGCTGTATTTTAATACTATATGTACACGAATATGCCTACTTTTGTAGTAAATGTAATAAAGTCGCTTTAAACGGTCTCATTTGCAGATTTGCAGAAAGAAATGAGAGTAAGTGTATGCAAAAACTTTTCGTATCGATTATAAAAACAGTACATAGTAGAATAATATATCTACTGATGCCAAATGCTTTTAAATGCCAAGTAACTTTCTTTTCGTATATTATCGTGCTGACGGTGGTGGTGGTGAATAGGTAAGCTAAGCAAACCTTTTCCATCAACAACTTAACAACTTCAAGTGGGTCTGATATCAGTAAGTAAGCTATGAAATCTATAACACTCCTAAGGAGTATCATATTCAAGAACTAGTATTATTACATAGACATTCCCTGTTCCTGATTACAAAGCTTACATTCATTACATTTACTACCACCTAAATGCTTACTACATTAGTCCTGTCTACTTTTCTCCAGAATAGTATTCAAAAGTGAACTCCTGTATAACCCTATCGAACATAATAATGTGAAAAAGCTTTAGCTGATCCAAATCCACCATGACATTCACAGTGATTCACAATAGCATTCATAGTCACGGTTGTTAATAGAACGTGGATGGAAATTCTTAGGTATTTGCAATTTCAACAATATACCTATACTAAAGGTTTCCTTTATCTATAAAAGACGTTTATTTCATCACATTAAATACTTTAGATGTGTACATCATCCTTCATGTTCTTGTACTTTTCGTGTTCCCAATGCATGCTCCCTTGAGATTAGGATTAGGATCCTTGTCAAGCTTTTAATACTGGAAATCCTGATTCAGCCGTCTGTTTTGTTGTGCTGCTGCTTCTGCTGCAGAGGATGGTGATGTGATGTGTTGAAATGAACGAAGGACTCTAGTACGACTAGTACTGGTACTTTACTTTTGGCTACTACCAATAGTAAATAGCCAAGTTACAAGTTACAACTTCATGGAATCAAGTAAACGTAAGTAGCAATGTAAATGCAACTAGGACTAAAAAGTAAAACGCAAATCAAACCCTGCAGCACTAACAACCAGCAGCAGTAATAGTACAGACAGAAGAGAAAGGCGATACATGTAATGATAAGGGTACTTTAGTGAAAATGGCTTGAAGGAAGGGAAAGTGGATCTTGCCAAGTTGCAAGTTATTTCGTGGGTGTGTTCATGAACCACGTTTCAATGCAAGTGCTTTAATTTTAGTAATTTTTATGTTAAATCTTACTTGGAAAAATTGCAGATGGTATAGAAAAAGGTTCCTTTTAGTGATTTCTGAAAAGCTACACAAAAGTCAACTATTTAAAAGTATACGATACATTGTAAAAGTAGACGAGATGACGATGAGCAGTTTAACTATCAACTATGCAGGACTACATTCTTCTTTTATACTTTCTGTTCTAAAATCCTAATCATTCCTAAGATCTTAAA
>JAQGAA010000102.1:0-32227 GCA_034696425.1 Isotoma viridis
ATTCTAAATTCAAACACAATTCCCAACAAAATCTCTACTAAGATTATTCCAGGTAATAAAACAAGAAGGGGAAATGGGAATCACCTCTTTAAAACCATCTATTTGCCATAGGGTGCAATTAAAGGGGGTTTCTCATACTTATGTCTCGTCAACGGGGTCATGCCAGCTCATGCGGCAGTAAATGACAATATTATTTCTAATTTATATTTTTTGAAACATTTTTCGTTTTTTACATTGTGTATAATAAATGAGAGTGTAAGTAATGACTCACAATCTCAATCCCTGCTCATTAATAATGTTAACAAAATCTTCATAATCTTCTTCAATTTCAAATTCATCTGTTGAAAAATATTCATAGAAAAGGATTTTGAAGAGAAACATGAACTCGAAGAAAGTTTGACTTTCTCTCTCTTCTCTAATTTTGTTTACCAAGTGAACGATAAATGTACGGCGCAACTGCGCAGTTCATAGAAAAATAAACAATCTCGATTTTATTACCGTTTTCATAATCAAAAATCAAGCGCAGGTGAAAGTCAAGAGGTCAACAGGTCAACACCCTCACTAAACCAGAATATCTTTGTTTCTTCATTTTTTAAATATATTTACAATAATTACGTTAATAATCATAATTGATTGAAAAATTAGAAATTGCTGTCCATTTTATAATCCATTTTAATATGCTTTTATTAAATGCGCACGCATCGCCTTAGTAGGATCTATAATTTTAACCAGTAGTAGTATTGGACGTGTGCGTAGTTGCGTAGTAGTGGTAGTAGAAAGTGGAGTGAGAGCGTTATTGACAAATTTTGTCCTTTTGTTTGATATTTAATAAATCTAAAATTTTTAAGTGAAATTATGTCAAGCTATCTTCCCAAGCCTTTAGAAGTAGGATTAGCATCTCACTTCGAATGTCCAGTCTGTTTCGAGTTTGTTTTCCCCCCGATTCGACAGTGTCCTCAAGGTCACCTCATTTGTACAAATTGTCGAAGCAGGTTGTCAGATGCTTCGTGTCCTTCATGCAGATGTCCTTTGGGTAAGAAATACGTTTATTTTATGTCAAGTCTAATTAGTCACTGACGTTTCTACTAGTAATATGTAGTATCAACTTGACACTGTCAAGTCACACGTGTCAAACTGTAGACTGTGAAATGAAGAATGTCAATTTATAAATTACAAACAATTACGCATTCATTGATTTTTAGACGGGGTGGAAATACGAAATTTAGCTTTGGAAAAAATCGCGGACGACATTCTTTTTCCATGTAAGTTTCTCGGGAATGGATGTATGGCAGGGATGAAATGGACAGATAAGATTGAGCATGAGAAGGAATGTCCGTTTCGAATTCCACAATGTCCCATTCCACATTGTACATACGGATTTGAAGGAACTTTCTCCGAGATTGTAGATCATATGGTAGTTGATCATAGACTCTCGGAAGAATCTGATGGTAAGTTATGTAGTTTCTGTAGGGAAAGTGGAATTCCATTTCATTTCACATTTCGACTACTTTCTTTCATTTAAGTACAACACTAATTGTGAAATAATACCTAAGAGCCCCTTGAAATTTATTTTTTTCCTTTTCTCAATATGACAGTAATGATTGAGTGTACTTTTGGAGAGAGCAATTTGTTGAGGCAGTTGGATGAACATTTATATGCTCAATTGATGAGTTGTCATGATCAGCACTTTCTCGTTATGATACGAAAGGTCGACGTTGGAATGCTGTTTTACGAGTATGAATACAGTGGGGTGGTTCTGTTGATTGGACCTCGAGACTTGGCTCCTACTTTCACTTACAGGTAATGAACAAATCATTAACTTTTCATTATATTGATTACAAGGTTGTTACATAAAATATAATAAGTTACTTATAAGATGTAGATGGAGAGATGAAACATAAAAGTAAAAGTTAAGTAGTGGTAGTAGTGGCGTATGAAAAGGAATTACTAATAATGATAGCTTTTGAACGGTACGAAATGCAGGATGGAGACGAAAAATGGAAAGAGAAAGTCCAGGTGGGAATCAAGTCCTTTGAGTGTAGTACAGCAAATTACTGAAGCCTTTGAAAATGGAGATTGTTTTCACTTAAAGTCGAAGACAGCTTTGCTGCTGGGACGAAGTGAATTTGACGAGATCAGTATTGGAGTCTCAATTTTTCGTAACGAAGAAGGTGAGACGTTAGAATTAAATATTCATTTTTAAATTGTATTATGAACTCTTGAATACTTCCTTGTTAAATATGTCCCTGAAAAATAATTTAATTAGATTTATTTTCCTTTCCAAATTTTAAATACAGAAAATTCAGACTCGCCCATGGATGAACCTATCATACTTACACAGGAGACGCAGGCCTATGAAAGTGATGATGAGACAATAATATACTGATGTGTAACAATCTTGGTAGACTTGACATTCTTTTGATCAATCTTACTAACTTGGTTCGGAACATCAAATATTTGTAATTCGTATTTTATTTGCTAATTTTTTCTTGTTCATTCGCAACTGTTTCATTATTTACCTACCCATTACCCATTAATGTTTTTCAAGATGTTCTTTCAAAATTAAAGATATTTTTTGTGCTAACAACAAATTTTCTCATTACCCCTTTATATTTACATTTTCGATTTGATTAAAATGTTCAAAAAGATTGGTCATTTCATTGGCCATTGGTATCCGGTAGAATTGATTAAGTATATTTTGTTTACGTTAAAAGTCGCTGCCTTACTAAAACTGATCAGGTTACAGCACTACACTGATTAATTCGACCCATAGCAAGTATAGGTAGTATACATAAACAGGCAGGCCGAATTTTAATTGGATTCTTCTTGTTGTTTTTTAAAATACGTCATACCCAGCTTCCATTTTCCGTTGAGTTCAGTCTTTCTTCGATTTTTTTCAATACTTGATAGTGAATATATTTCTGGTAAATCAGTTTATCTAATTTTCTGAAATTCACTGTCCTACTGTCCTCTGCCTTTGATTACAAATCTTGGCCAAAATGATTTTATTTTCCGCTGATTCAGGGTTCTTATTGTAATTTACATTTTTATTTGCAAAATTTATAATACTTATTTATTCAATATACAAAAAATAGGATTCGATGGGAAATTATACAAACATGTTAGATAAACAAAATTACTGTTTTCTGCTTATTTGGCGGTTGTGTGTTGTCTTAATTTTTAGCATACTCGGAAACCTTGATTAAAAAGTTACCATGCTATTTGCACATGATTGCTTTAATTAATTACAAACGACTTATATTAATTTTCAAGAATGCTCTTATGAACAAACGATTTTATAAGAAAATCATGTTATAACGGTTACAAGAGAGTTAAAATTATTTTTATTTTGTATAAAATGTTGCCGACTTTATTCCAGCAACTTAAGATATCATTTACAAAATCAAAATTCAATTAAAGTAACTTCAAGGTCATCATTGTCATTATGATCATTTTGTACTAAACTAGGAACAAAGAATCTTTGATCTCTTCTGCACGTTATTAAAATCAAGAGGTGCAAAAATTAGAACATACTTAATCTGCTACGCATTTTCAAACACTATAGTGACCGGAGTGGCTTCAAAGGATACTTAAAACGTCATGGAGAAAGTAACATGAAAAATGGTAATTTTCTCTGAACCTCGAATTCCAATAGCTCGACCGCACTTTCAACTTTTTCACCATTTACATTACAAGTCATCAGATCATCCGAAATATTTAGAAACCGCATTGATTGTAAACACCTTCATCTGAATCTGATGGGGAATGACGTTTCACACCTTTTATAATAAAACTTCAACTGATTTTCTACTGAAGCCCATAATTATGATGAGCAATCAGGGTAAGTCATGACATGATAAGCATACAGCCAGCTTTGAATTAAATAATCTATAGAAACCTTTTCAGTAGCAAATTGAGATGTTTTTTAGACATGACTGTGTACTGTGAAACTGCCTAGCCTGACAAAAGATTCGTTACTTGGCGAGCTAGTCCTAATGGTTGCAGAATTACCGTTGCACAAAAATAATGATAAAAACAAGAGAACAGAACAATTCAGTGAGTCTATGTGTATAACTCTTTTGTACACAGTGACGCATCCTTTTCATCTAAGCTATCTCCTTCCGTTTCAACTGAACTGAGACGGAAGAGCGAACAGGATAAGGGCTAAAACTGATACATAATTTGCAATGTTGATGCAATTAGGACTACATGCCCTATAAATATTCAGGTGCAGAGTCTTGTAATTTTGAAACATTAGACACTTACCTGGAATGGGACAATTTAGTTTAGTGCTAGCTGTAATAACAAATGGGATATAGGTAATGGCATGAATAATTTCTAGTTTATCGCAACGCTAAACTATTCTCTAACTATAAAACACTACGATATAACCGCGTAGTAAATTTTCTTGCCAAGTTACATCTGCTTTTTCTATTCTAGTTTAGGTTTAGACACAATGAGATGTTGATTAGTTAATTTTTGTTTGGAATGAAACAAATGGATGTATATGCTACACTGCGTGATTAATGTATATTGTTAGATAGATTTAAATAATCTACTTTCGTTCGTAAGGAAGAATTTTGAAGACAAAATCAAGCGTGGATACGTGAACCATATACATGCCGCATGTATATGGTTCACGTCTTCACGAATTGTAAAAATCATTCGCATCTAGGTAAATGTTTAAATCTATAAGCCCCCACAAGATTAAATATTCCATTCATTGTGGAATTATAAAATTACTGTAAGACATAGTTCCCTACTGAAAAGATTTTTGAAGTTGACTGCTTCCCGAACAAATTGTATGGCATAAAAAAGTTATTTCGAGAAATAGGTCTCAATATTATTAAAACGATTCAATGATCAAAAGCTAAATGAATATTAGTAATAACAATATGATACAACAACTATATACAACTGGGTCGTTACTTTGTTGTTCAAGATATGAAAAGGTCTAACTTTTTTAATTATCCACACCCACACAGCATCTTACTTCTTAAAACATGAAAATAGAAGTGGGTGGGGGTTAAACTAAAAACTTTGTGAAAGATCATTGATGCAATAGCGTCTTTGGTATATTAGGCTTTCACTAACTTTCACTTTTATAGTGTAAGTGAAAGTCTGTGGTTTTTTTGTTCAATGTTTGTTCATACTATTACCGGATTACCACTCTTGTTTATTAGATACAAGAATACGCAATACTTTCCCTACCAATACCAGCCTCTCTGGTTTTTCCTGTGAAGTAACCTTCACTTCAAACCTCAACTGGCGGTTCCTACTATAGACTTGTTTTTATAAAATGTTTTTATATTATGATTATGAACAATTTTGATTCAAGTTCCATCCACATCCTTCAGAAATTATTTGTATGGCTTACTTATACAAGTAGTTCAATTTCAATTTAACAAAAATAGTCGATTTTGAAAATTAAGGTAACTGTCTTAATTTGTAATTTGTTAATCTAATTCAATTATCTAATCCAATTTGTACTTTAATTCATAATCTTTGTTACTTATTGTTATTACATTACACTTTACTGACTTTACATAAATAAACCTTCATTTTAGAATAAATTATTTAAATATAACTTTTATAATAAAAATGTGATGATAGCCTGGAAAATAGGAACAGAGCAACCAACAGACCTAAAATGAGTGAACCTATTTCCCCTGAAGGTGTCAAAATTATAAATGGACAAAATGAGCCTAACGGTAAGCCAAATTAGATTTATTGTATATACACCATAATCCTTTATGACAAGAGTTGACAGTGGTGAAAGTAAAAAGTGAAAGTTGACTTTCTTTTCACTTGCATCTATACCTATACCTATATAGAATGAATTAGAACAATTACTGAATTGCTCTAACATTGGTAACAGGTTGTCAGTTATAATGAACAAGGAATTGATCTTGTTTGACAACTAATGTTTTGATAAGTGTTAAACCTTAGCAGCAAATTATACCCCAAATACCAGCTTAGTAATAAATTCTAAAAATACAACTTTGAAGCATCAAAAATCCGCAATAAGTAGTCTTCTAAACGCTTTTAAAAATTTCAGGATCATAAAATTTGATTAAACATCTTTATAAACTAAAAAGCGTCAATATCTTTTATCTTTAACAGTCAATATATTTTAGTATATCCTATATCTTTGATCTTAACATACAAACATAATTTATACTTTCTTAAATGCAACTATGCAAGTGATCATATGCATCGTTTACTGTAGCTATTTCACAATTTATTTTTGATCATTCAATGATGACCATGAACTCGTATTTCTAGAATGACAACTGCTACTACCAAGTCTCATTAATAAACGAGTGCAGCTCTTCTTATCGTACAGGTACTTGTTTATCTTAGGGCATTTGCGTGCTAAAAATAATTTTTACTTCAATCCTATGTTCTTGAATAACTTCACAAATTTCAGAGGGTTGCCCACGTCACATGAGAACTAGTAGGATATCTGCTCTGCTAAATTCTTGCATAGAAGATAACTAAAAAACATATAATGAATTTCCTACTGTTACTTTATTAGTTAATTAGTGAAGCATACTATATAGTTATTCTTCTTACAAAAATGCAGGGTACAAGAAATAATGACGATCTTGTTATGAGTTCTTATGACTATGACGATGACACTACAGACACAGAAACCTGAAAAAATAAGAATGAAAATAAAAGTGGTTTGACCAGTTAGTTTTTGTTTATGATGATCATCGTGATTAAAGTTCTTCTATATACTCACCTTCATGTTTTTTTTAATAGTTTGCTTGCACTTGTTCACTTTCGTTACGTGCAAAGACTCGATGATGCCCTTGTGGCTTATTCATCATGCTAGATGTTTAATTTATCTTACATGTCGCCTATTCCGTTCTTAAGTTTTTAGAGGAAGGAATATACTATCGTCATAATTATTCTGGAATTAGTTTAGTTTGTTTGTAACTCTGAATCTGAAGACACTGACATAACCAACTGGGATTTACCCAACGCAAGTAGACTGGCATTATATAATTCATAAACCAGACATAGCTGTACATAAATTAACACAAAAGTAGCTTTTTTACTCCTACTGGGAATTGTTGAAGTTTTCTAAATAGTTGAATTAGCGCATCAGAATTATCTCTTAAAAAATTAATATCAATAATTAAATTTTGTGGTTTTGAAAACAGACGTTGCGAGACAAAATAATTCGGTAGAAGGACCTCTTCTACAACCACAAAAACAGCATTGCAAACTCTGTCCAAAAACGAAAAAAATGAGGTGTTGTCTTGGAGTATCCATTTTTATCGTCCTAACTGCAGTTTCCGCAGCATGTCTCTTCAGAAATCCTACTCTTTTCATGTATCCTTTGCATGCGTCGTGTAACATTACTTGGTAAGAAAATAGTTAAATTATTCATCCAAAGGTTACCCTTTGAGACACGGAATTTTAATTTTTATTAATACAGGACTTTCCAAGATAAATGCGACGTGATTTCTAACCGGTTAATCCAGCAAATGGAAGTTTGGAAGACAAATGCGACTTGTGGAACTGGTCAAAAATGCTTATATACTGTAAGTTATCTTCTAAACTTGAATTGAATCCAAAACACTTGCGTTGTTTAATACATTTTCAACTATATTTTCTAGTTCGGCTCAGTCGAAGGCAATACGCTTAAAGGAATTCATACTACCCCTAAGGCTGGTTACATTGATGACATTGAATTTAGTTTCTTTCCAAACACAGCGTCAGGAGGCTGTAACGTCTTGGTTAGTTAAAAACTGAAAAAATCTTAATATCTTACATAATACTTTAATAAAATGTACTCAACTAACATCAATCAACCCTACATCCAGTTTGTAGTATAAATGTAAATATATTTTCCAATTTATTTTCAGGGATTCTCAACATCACGAATATTTTTCGCAGTGCTCGATTTCGGTACAAATTATTGTAATCTACATAATCTGGTGGAAGGTGCCGGATTAATTGCTGATGCTCATTACAGTGAATTAACCCGTGACGAAATTTGCACTCAATATACCTCAGCCAATTGTGAAAAATATTAGAGCTGAAAAATTGTTTTTGCTCCATACTTAATCGTAATCATTAAAAGACAATAATGAATTTTATGAATTCATTGAATTCTGAGAACAATGCAATAGTTCAACTCAATCCATAACTTTCAGTATTAAGTTTATTGTGTTATTATGTAATTATAATTACACCCTTTAAATAGTTTACTGAGTGTTTCCTTATGTAATAAAAGTAATAATTCTTGCATACTCTACAAGCTGAAAAAATAGCTCCGTAAAAAGAAACTTGTTACCTCTTAGCAATAATAGTATTTTTATTTCGTCTCGAATGAAAAATTCCTTACATAAAGGCATCTATATAACATTATATATTATATATTACACAGCCTTTAAAATACTTAACTTTATCTACAACCAGCCCAGCAGCTTCATTATGTCTTAAAAGTTTGTATGTATAATATTAACTACATAAAATCCTAATAAAAAGTCTCCAACTTAAAATTAAACTAGTTAACACTTTATATACCCATTTAATTTATAAGTTACATAATCATCAACATAATCAAATCAGTCAAGAACTTTAATTATCATTGCTGGTCATCCATTTTTATTTAATTATTTTACGGTACACTAATTCCCAACTCCATTATCCATAACAAAAAACTTTAGGGTGGGTCAGCTCTTAAAATATCTTTTTATCTTGATTAAAAACTTTTTCATACTTTTTTCCATACCCAGTCAAGTCATAGGTCCTCTAATAAAAATAGTTTACATACAAAATAAACAAGATACAAGTTTTTACTAAAAAAAAAACCAGACAAGATTGTTATTACTTATTACAACTATTGCACATTAGTATCCAAATCTATCTATTCTATCTTTATTGTTAATTTTTATATAAAAATTCATTCATGGTCAATAATCCTTGTTCTTTTGTTCCATTTAACTACCAACACATTCACCTCTCCAATCCCCAATCAATTACCTAGAATTACAATACGACCATACCCTCATCATCATCATCGTCCCAATTTCTCATTTGCATTTAACTTGTATACCAAAATACTAGTTGATTTAAGGCTTAAACAAAGAGGAATGAATTATTTAATTATAATTAAAGCTGGTTGATGATGATATTTTTTAACATTAGTAATTTAATTGAATAGAGAAGAATCTTTGATCTCAAGGTTCCCCTTAAAATAGGAAGCCACCATGCTGTCGCGGTTGGAGTTGAATCATCTGCCGGTCTTCTAACTGTCGCGTATGTTGCATTTTTTAGAAATTCACGTTTTATCTCTACTTTCTCTCAACTTTAAATACGTTGTGAAGTGAAGTTTTAAATTGTTACGTTTTACGTAAATAAAATACCAAAAGTTTATTCAAGATGAGTAAAGCACATCCTCCAGAGTTGAAAAAGTAAGTTGTTTTTGTTCTTTCATAATTTGTTTTGAGTTCGCATATGGAAATGAATGAAATGGGTAAATCTATTTATCGATATTTATTTAGCTTGGGTGTTTATGTTTCTGTGGCTTTGGACTTGGCCTTCATTGTTAAATTGAGATGACCCTTTCATAGTTAAAGGTTAAAGGTCAATAGTTAAGGGACAAGGATAGCTCATCTTCAGTGCTCAGAGAGTGTGTTTTTGTATTATCTATTGGATTGGATGGAATGTTTTGATTATTTAGGTCAAGTCGTCATTTCCTAGTGCGTAGTATTTCATATTTTGTATTTTTATTTGGTTTATTTATGCAGATTTTACTCTAACTCAGGGTAGGTCAGAGGGTATTATTCCTTATACTCTTGACTGACTGATTCACAGAACTACTGACTACGATCAACGATTTTCCGGTCGGTTTAAAATCAGACGCAATGACGCCACGCAAATAAACTTAAGGGCTTCTTTGGGATTTTTATAATTATTTATAAAAATTATGCTGATTTTAAAACCTTCAATGAATTTCAATTCACCAACATCAATACACAATAATTAATAATATAATCAATTCAGGAAATAATGAGACCTTCCTTATATATTTTGAGAGTATTAATGCATAATTCAGAATAAATTGAGGAATGAATATGAAACCTTTAATTTTTATAGATTTTTCCAGCTTTGAAGCTTTGTTGCCCATCAAATGTATTCGTAGTTATTATATTAATACTATCATTAACATAAGAAATTACTGATACATTTTGTTTACAACAGTGAATGATTGAATTGAAATAATATTTCTTTGATTTATTTGTTTTGCAGGCTTATGGATAAGCGTTTAGCAAGTAAGTATTGTTGGGTTTCATATAATTTATATTTTAATTTGGTTTTGGTTAATGTCAAATGTACATCAATTGTGGTTGCAGGAAAAACTGATTATGGTGTATTTATGTTTTTAACAGTGAAATTAAATGGTGGTAGATCCGTAAACGGGATACTCCGGGGGTTTGATCCTTTCATGAACCTTGTTTTAGATGAAACTATTGAAGATAGTAAGGAGGGTAAAAAGAATATTGGCATGGTTGTAAGTACTTCATCCAAAAACATTAAAAACATTATGTAATTTTGTATTATTTTTTAAATTTATTATCATATTCATTTTGTTAATCTTTTATTCAGGTCATTAGAGGGAACAGCATCATTATGATGGAAGCACTGGAACGAGTAACATCCACATAATCTAATTCAGTTTCACCGTATGATGACTTCGTTCTCATTTTGTCAACAAAAATAGACTTATTTTCTATCCTGTGAAAAGGAGCATTTTCGTGTTTACTTTTTTATAAGAAACAATAAATGGTTTCGTACAAAACTTTTAAGTGAACCAGATGCAGATGTGTTTTATCGCAATTTCATTCGCTACTTGAAGACATTGGTTGATCTAACTCCAAAGACCTATATACTATTCTAACTCACACTGATGCATATATATTTATTATATTTCTTCAATGTACTGTTACCGTTTCTCCTTTTTCCATTGCAATAATAGGTGTAAAATTTTTCAGTTTTATCCTATTATTGCATTGGAAAAACTTTATCATTTCATAACTACAACTTAACTGACTTTACGTGATTTCAATAAGGTTTACCATTTATATATTTTGAATAATTGTTTGGGTTAATTACATTCGCTTAATTATTAAATGCCGTGATGAATTCGTCTCAATAGAATGAAAACAAAACTATTAAAAACAACATCCTAAGATATCGTGGTGTAAATGGAAATTATGTTATATATTTATTTGTCATTAGAACAGTCACAAGTGGCAACTAAAAGGATACGCGCAATGCATGACAATCACAGTAATAATATAATAAAACTTTCAAGAAGGACAATTTCTATGGTCCAGATATCAAAGATGCACAAGACTTGGATTGAAAATTTTTCGAAGATGGCTGTATGATTAGTTCATTAAAATTTTAATTTTAATTGTGAAATCATACCTTATTTTTCTTCGATCAATACGATTACATTTTTTTAATACGGTTTACAGTCAAAACACCTTATGTGATAGTTCAAGTAGTATGTAAATACTAAATACTCAAAAGTAAGCAGGTATGCCAAGCTAATCAATTTCACACTTCCTGTTAATAAACAGAATTTGCGAATTGGATTAGCAAAGGATTTCGGTTTACTTTAATAACCAGAAAATAAAATTATTGAACACAAAATTATCTACTATATTATACGTACAGTACATACAACCTGAAAATTATTCAGTCAATATTTGATTATTACATTATAGGGTAAAAAAGAACGAGTTTTATTAAAAGTATATTACACCTGAGTTATTCTACCCCTACATATATTATTTGGTATGATGGTATCAATAGAACACTTCAATAAAATACTTTAAAACTTTACTTAGAGGACTTTACTATTATTAGTTTATGGCCTATAAAAACAAACGTTTAGGATGGAAATACAATTTAAAAATACGAATTACAGCTTATCACAGGATATCTCTGCTTCCTCAAAACAGTAATATGTCCAAAAATTTTACAATACTGAAAGGGCTATTTTTGATGTGTTGTATAAGATGGGTTTACTTTGGTTGCTACTTGAGCTACTTTTTGAGAGATAATAAATGCCTAGTAATATAGTTCATGCAGGAATAAAACGTGAAAAGTGTCTAAGAAATTACAATCACTTAGATTTAAAGTGCAAGATTAATGGGAAATGAATTGTTTTATATTGCTAAAAACGGGCCGAAAAGACCAATAACACGACTGTTTCATTATCTCAATGTCGGCAAGATTTTGTAATGATAAATAGAGCTTTGCTTAATCAGCTTATCTTCTGAGGCCAACCTATTTTTGCGTCAACTCGTTTGTACGCCAAAGCGGTACCCCCTTCAGTAACAAAGTTGTAAACGCATTCACCTTCAGGGCACACTTTTTCTATAAATAAAGGCGAATTAATTGAATACTTTGGCTGGGTAACATAAATGTAAGCTTCTATTGAATAACAAATACATACCTTCGCCGTTCTTGATAGTGACTAGAATATAATCCCCAGGGTTCGCAATACCTAACTTTGAAGCAACCATTTTCGCAACGTCTTTGTTCGTCGTTGATTCTCTGACAGGCACCATTTTTCTAAAAATCAGGAAGTGTATGTTAATTTTCTCGAGTAGTTATTGAATAATACATAATAAGCATTAAATAAGGAGATAACCCAATCTAGTTCTAGACTCTGGACTGGCATACCTTATCAAAGTTCCATTCCTTTCATCTGGTACAAGGACTCTGACAGAAGTAATAGGTGTTCTACCTTTGCTAGCATCGGCCTTAGCTCTCAAGGCAGAAATAGCAGATTGAAGAAGAGATAATGAGTAATTATTTTGCTCAGCAAGAGATGAGGGAAGCAGGCCAATCATGTAGTCTACATGAGAAGGTAGATTTTGGCAACAAACGTTCCCAAGCATCTCTGACAGCACAGGTAGAAATGACTCTGATGAATAATTTTCCATTTCTTGAACCTAATTCAAATAAATTGTTGATGTATTCTGTTCTTAATTGAATGAAGTTTATATTATTTGATAAAAAGTAATTAAAATAATTACCTCACACACGAACTCATTCCATTTATCAAGTTTCGTCATAGGTGAAACAGAATCTTCAAAACCGTGGTATATTTTTTTCAACTTATCAAGGGGATCTTCACGGTGCAAATCCTGAGCTTTATTGAAGTCATTGTTGACAGAACTTGCAGAACTCTTAATAGGTTTTTCATTCTCAGCATGATGTGCCTCTATCAAACCACGAATGTGATTGTTTAATGGAGAAATGACTAAATCTACTAAAACTTCTTCCAATATAGCATCAATATTAAGAAATTCGCAATCGCTTAGGTTTTCAGTTTGTTTTTTTATTTCCTTTCGTAAATCATCACTTTCCGCATTTACTCCGACTAAATAATTTTTCATTCCAGAAATGAACTGACGAATGTTCTTCATAACTTTCTGTAAATTCAACAACATTAAACAGATATCATTATCAAACATTCGAAATTAAACTTAGGACAAAAAAATTTATAAAAACGTAAAATATTATATTTATTAAAAAAACCTTCAATGTCAAGTGTTCAAACGTTCTTACGTGAGGATCTTGAGCTTTGGCAGCAATAGTACATGATATAAAGCTCTTTAAAGTAGGTCCAAAAACACCGTCGTCTTTATTCGCCAAATCTCTCACAACACTAGCCACAGCTTTCCCGGCTTTATCGACATTTCCACTAACATCGATTACTTTAGAAATCTGCCATAATCATAACAAATTTTTTAATCCGTTTGAAATTATTTTGTACTGTAATTAATTTAACATGTCTCTAGACTTACCCTGTGCAAGGGATCAGAAGTTAAGGGTTTGCTCTCACTGCCTTTAACTCCTCCTACTGATCTAGGCTTCTCATTTGCGTAAAGATTTACATTATTGCGGTTACTGTAGTTATCAGTCATCTGCAGTGAATCTAGCTGCTGAGTAGACTCTGAAACGAGTCGAAGTAAATGCTCCCATTTTGATGAGTCCCACGGAGGTGAGATCTTCTCTTGACCATCTGCTTCATAATGGCAATCTTCGCTTGAGTTGTCTTCATCAGTTTTTCCACCTTCCAAATTATCATAACGAGAGAACCGATTCATATTGCATGATGAGGTATCAAATCCACCGTTATTATTAGTCGAGCTGAGTGAATCTTCATTTTGACTACAAGCGCTTGAGTTATTATCCCCTGCATTTTCCTTGATCCTTCTCTGTCCTTCGTTAGCAAAAGGAGAGTTCGGAGGTGTTGGAATAGGGAATTTTGCTGCGTTATCTACCAAACGCTTCTCTTCTTCTTTTTGCCACATTACGAATTCCCAAGAGCTGTCTAAACGCCAGGACTGATTAGTTGAAGCATCCACAGAGTTTACATTCCCTTGAGGCTGAGGTTCTCGAATGATGTCAGTCTTTTGTCCTCTATTGGCTGCAGAATAATCATAACATGTATTAATATAATTATACCTCAAATAAAGGGTAGGGTAAAATATTTTGTTACACTTACAAATCGGTGCTATTATACTGGTTCCTAAAAGTTCATTTACTTCCCTTTGTTCTAATTCATCGCCGCTTTCACCACTTTGTTTATATGTTTTAGATTTCTTACTTAAATCTCTTAAATGGCACAGATTGTCAACACTGGCACAGGTAACTGTTTGCTTCTTCTGACTATTATTCTTGTTTGAACTAATGTTGGCTACTCTGCTGGCACACATTGAGCTAGCAGACTTGTTTGTTAAACTGACGTCAGCTAAGCTGCTTCTGTGAGTGATATTACGAGACTGTTGGCTGATACTAGAGTGGAAACTTCTACATACATTTTCTTGCTGTACATCAAGCTTTTGTTCAATTACATTAGATTTTCCTTTTCCACTTCCTGCCATATCTATACCATAGTCATCCTCGCTAATCCCACCAGTAATGTCTAATTTAAGCAAGGACAGCACAGGCTGTGACCATCTTATATTAGGTTCTGAGTTACGATTGATTCCAAATCTTCTGAATGATATCGAATCAACTGGCTCTGAATACAACCCAGCAGATCTTCTATTTGTATCATTATTAAGCTTTACATCTTCTTTTACAGTCTCCTTTATCGCACAATTATTCTGTTTATTCAAATCTTCAGTGCTAATTTGTATCTGCACTTGATTTATATTCTGTCCATTAAAACTTAAACGGTGGTTTTGAATATTTTTATTTTGAACAGCTACGTCTTCACTAATTTTTGTTTTTATTGGAGGAACATTCAGTTGATTTTGATTAGGACTACTTCGGTTGTGGCAGATACTTTGGATACTGTCCACATCCGGTGTTAGCGATGATGGGATTAGATCTGGCTTGAAGGTAGAAAGTCTTGGTGTGTGGGATCTTTCATAATACTGTGGCGACCAAATGTCTTCATAATCACTAGCTTTGTCATCATATACCGTCTTCGTCTAGAAAGAGAAAGTGTACACTCGTGAATAAATAAAAAAAAGAAACGCCAACTCAATCTAAAACCAGATAATAATAACCATATACATAATCATGAGTTATACTTGGACTGACATTAATGTTGCGTATTGCTCTATGTTCTTATAATATAATACTTTTTCATCTTATCTACACAGTACCGTATATGAGTCGTTATCTTAAGAAAACTGTGTTTTGTGTTCTGTTAAAATGCTTCATTGCTATATAGTAAGAAAGACCATAATAATCTCATGGGATTAATAAATATTTCTACACACTGTCACATTCATTTCACTTGCTATTCTCTTGTGACTAAAATAAATGAAATAAATTCTCAAAAAACGACAGAACACAGACCAAATAGTAATACAAGCATACGGTAAGTCAAGAAGCGACAGTTCTGATAAATTGCGAGCAGAGGAAAAAAACCGAGACCTGAACATACAACAAAAGCATATAAAATATCAATATCATGACATGACCTAATTTTGTAAGGGCATCAGATGAACAATGCAAAAATGTTGGGACGCTATGCTAGGTTTAAGTTTTGTTGCAGAATTATTAAATCCAGTTTCTTCTTACAAATAAAGAGTGGAAGTTTGTGTTAGCCTTTTTAAGAATTCCCATCCCTTCTCTTGCTATATTGAATAATTCTTTCATTAATTTTATGAAATGTAAAATAGAAGCCAGGAACAAGTTGCAAAATACAAAGGGGACACATTTAATTGAAAACTTTTTGCTAGATAGGAGCACAAAGGCAGTCGGTGTCACAAAACAACTATTCAAACTTACGCCTTTGAAAAGATCCAAAATCTCTGTGTCTTTATAATGAATGGATTCTGCTTTGTTTCCTCCAGAGTTTCTTTTCTTTTTTTTCCCTGGTCGCCCACTTTTCTCACTGAAAGTAGATTGAACTTCTGACGGCGTTGATTGAACCGACGAGGGTTGAGATAACGGAGTCAGCAAAGCAGATCTCGACCATCTCAGTGGAACTGGAGGTGGAGTAGCAGTTGTTCCACAACCACCCCCACTGACACCACAAATTCCTAGCTCCAGGGTTGTGGGTCTAGACGGCCTAAAAACCACGAAACTATTGAACATGAATAAATTTTACTATTGTAAATTGTACTTTTATTTCTGAAATTAATACGGTATAATTAAAGTTACCTTTTATTAGTGTTGTCACAAAGGCTATTTTGACTTGAGCTTGATTGACTTCCTAACCCAGACGAGGCGAAGTTTTTGCTGATTTCAATATCGGATGGACTGCTAAGGTCTTTTCCATTCCCGTTTGATGAAATCGACCAAAATTCTAAAAATGGCAAGAAAATAAGTGTGACAAACCTGGATTTATCGAGCCCCTGCTTCAAAAAATTGAAACAATAATTACTTAAAGCTTGAATTCTTCTTTAGACTACCTATATTAATTTTTAACTTTCAGAAACGATTCAAAAATGTCTCACGTTATAAATATTAGCCTCATTGTTCATCAAATATTTTAACATAACATAACATAATTAGAGAACCTTGGCCAAAGAGAAATATATTGTAAAAATATTAATAGTCAATTAATAAGATTATAAAAGGGAATTTAATTGAATTGGAGGATTATAAGTTTTATTCAAAGCGACTTAATGATCGACATTTCGTTTCTAATAACTTAAAAAAAGATTTGCAACTTATACTGCGCTTAATTCTAGAAAAATTAAAGTTAAATCAGCAGCATAACAGAAGTACTCTTGTGCATATACATACCTTGGCCCAAAAGAGCCAGAGATCTCAACTGCTGTCTCGTTGTAGCCTCTGCGATGGAATTTGGAACACGAAGACAAACGGGGATCTCGTCACTATGAATTAAAATTTAAGCCTTACATCAGATTTATACTTGGTAATAAGCATTATGAATCATTTCCTTATACGTACACGATATGCAATGTACACACGACGCGTATCGCAATACCGAAGAGTTCATTTCATCTAAAGAATCACAAATCCCATCACTAAGCCTCTCTCTCATTGAATATTCCATAATAATCAACTACAAAACTATTTATTCTGCTTTAATTCTGCATGTACACTATTCCATTATAATATACACCTTTTATTGAATTTGTACCCCATCCGCACACCACATTTCTATCTATCAAATCTACCTACAGAGATTTTCATCTCCCTATATTGCGAAGACTCGCACAATAAGTTATTCAGAAAGTTGCTGGGAATTGGTCAGATGTACAATATGCCTTGAGACTGAGAGTGAATTATATACATAGACTTTTGCAACTTGCTTGCTAATGAATTTTGTAAACATATTCTAGAGCTAATATCTAATTCTAATTCTTCTATAATGCTCTTGCTATGTATTCACTATTCAGATGTAAGTAACAGTCAATATTTAATTGCGAATCGTCATGTTTCATTAATGCTGACATGTAAAACACTATAGAACTAATGAAAGTACAGAAACCACGCAGCCACTAACGGCTGCACTAATTCTTAATTATTCTATCAGTCCGTATTAAACTACCACTGCAGTGAGTATTGAGTAGGTTTGAATAACGAATGACTAGCATCATTCTCTACAAGAGGATTGTAATCGTCACGTACTTATCCGCTAATTCACTCTAAAACGGCAATTCCCACTTCCCACAGAGAGTTAGTGAGACTCGAAAGTATATATAATTCGAATGTGAGCCTTAACTCCTTAATTTAAACTCCTTATCGTATCGTATATACTTTCTTCAAACGAAAGTTTAATATCACCTTGAAGCAATCGTATCGTACTTAAAACGGACGTTCACAAAAATTGTGATGCCCTGCCATTAATTCGGAACATATTCATCTTATATAAAGCAATTTGAGTCTACGTTTGAGTATTTAATGGTACAATTTTAATTATTTTAATCACAAAGTTGATAGTGGTGAGTTAAAACCAAAACGCTTACCTAGTGCCACAGTAATGAGCAATGAGCTGGTGGACGGTTTCAAACGTGTGGGTTGAATTTTCTAACGCAATTCGGTTTCCAACGGCTTTTAGCAAGTAATGCTCAACGTGATTACCAGGAAGTTTTACGGACACTGCCATAGTCATGGGTTGTGTTGAGCTTCTTACTATGAAGTTCCCCACCTCTCGTCCCTACATGGATTCGATACATAGATACGTTCATACAATTAAATAGAGTCAGAGTTTACATTACATACTAAAAATTAAACGAGATATAAACGAATTTAGAGCAAGTTCAGATGAGATGAATGAATGCTTTCCAAAGAATTTACGTCACAATATTTCAACATGTTAAAGCAACTTATCAGTATCCCTCACGAGTTTAAATCGTTGGAGTTAAATTTCTATTCACAATATTAGAAATGCGTGTTTACTTGTTTGCAGAATCAACTCATATTATAACATACATAACATACTGATATTGATACAGGTAATCAAATAACATCAAGCATAATATTTAATTAACAAAGATATTTTTTAGTATTTTCAGCGTTAAAGTGGGTTCATTCATACGATTGATACTATTTCTTAAATTATGATTATGTTCGTGGTTTCGGAAGGGATTGGCAAAAACCACTGGTTCAATGAAACAAAGCAAATACAAAACGAATTCATAAAATCAGTTTTATCTTTAGCTGATACTGAATATAATATGTCATCAAAGCTAGGAAGATTGCTTCAATAGGTATATTTTACGATTTAAACTAAATTCATGAAACTGCCTTTGTTTGCCCACTTATATTGACAAGCATCTAGAAAAGGATAAAAATAACTAGCTTTGTACAAAATCGATTCCGAAAAAATAAAATCTATAATTTTCGAAGCACAAAACAGCGATGGTGAACAAAAGAAGTGTCTCCCAGGATTTCGTCTGTCAATTATTGTGTCAATGAGTAAAATGATATCCTTCATTCAAAGTAGTGAAATAATTTAGACGTTGACATGAATAATACATTTATTTAGCTGTCTATGTCGAATTTTTTGTTTTTTAAAAATAAAATGTAATGGTAAAGTGGGTAAGCCATCTTTAAAAATTTATTATGTAAAAATTGTTTTTTAAAAATAAGACAACCGAAAGCTTAATATCTTTTTCAATTTGTCTGTTTCTGAAGGACCGACAAACTAAAGTCTAAAAACTATAATGCTTCTAGTCATTCACTTCTCGAGTTCTTATATCTTACGAGCCCCATACAGCCACACACACTAAAAACCTTTAAATCTACATGTAACATTATATGAAGCTTTAAAGTTTCAAATTATAATTTTTTACCTGGAGAAGATGAAGAGCCCCAGAACGTTGTAAAGATGGCAGGAACCATAAAGGATGGGTTCTGATAAGTCTCTCAAGAAGTGATATCTCACATGTTGGAGATGAAGATGAACCCGTGGACGAATCCGAAGCGGAGCTCGACGCGTATGATGAACCACTAGAAGGAGAAGGGACACAGTCGGACATGGTCTGTAAAATAGAAAAAGATAATGTAAATTTTATTTACTTTTTCAATTTTTATTTCTTTTTATCCTCAATCAGTTCAACATATTTTAAGCAAAAGTAGGACCTTTCGAGTTTAGCAGGACATACAATGATTAAAATTATTTTATATAAGTATGAACTTTATTTTGACCACTTTCAATTAATACTAATTACAAACAGAATACTCTAGTTAGGATCTTTACACAATTATATTGAAAAATGTCAAAACCATCGAATCGAATATACTAAACTCTAGATATCTAATAGGAATGTAATCCCTGTGCTAACAGAAAAGAAAGGATTTGCCGAAAAGTGAGAGTTCAGAGTATTGCTGCTTAAATACATCTTAAATAATCCGGCAACTCTAATGTCAAAGGTATTTTTTATTATTCTACTTCCGAAATGAAGTCACAGTCACTTTTGTCAACTTATCACTTCTATCCGTAAACTAACTTATGCATTCATTCGCCCCATCAAAGTGTACGGAAGGCAACTATATCTTCACTTAATCTCAAGTATAGTAACTTTTACTTTATGAACACCTATCAAGCTGTCAAGCCAATGCAATGATCTAGTTTCGCATCTACAATCTACTACTAAACGACTCACACACTAATCCTGATGAATCATATAATTTGCGGATTTTTAAGTTTTAAAAGCAAAAACACCAAAAAAACCATTCTTCGTTTTTTGAGTGCATGTATCGTGTAACGATTCTATACAAATACAAACGCTTGTGATATGTTTGTACCACCAAAGCCGAATTAAACGTATACATCTAAATTCTAATGTTCAAATGTCTGCAAAAACTGAAGATGTCTATCTTATTAGTAAGTGTTTTTGCAACACCATCATCATCAATAATGACTCATCATTACTGTAACTTAAAAATACGATATGACTCCTACTACCTAGTATTAGTATCTTCATCTGCGAATTCCCTTCCCTTTCTTTCTCTCCATCATCATTTAACTGATTTTTGCAAACCAATTTATACTTATACAGCTAATAATCTTAACAATATTAAAGCAATAAAAAAAAGATTTCTTCTGTATGCCTCATATCATTTTAATCCTTCTAATTTAGCAATGTTACAACCATTCCAACATCGAAATAGTGTTTTTTATCTTTACATGCATTGTACGCACAATTGCAAGAAGTAACAGAGAGTTTTGTCATTTTTTTACACCAACATGCTTCTCATCTTCGCTTGAGAGATTGCATCAACATTAAAGAATGCATTCCTAGAAGAAAGAGTTGAAGGAAGTTAGTAGCAAAAACTTTAGAAATTTTAACAGCTCCTTCCTTTTTACAATGGCCCGATGGCTTAAGGTTGAATACCAATTTCCTCTCGCTAGATCCTATCTAATATTATTACCCTGTGAATAAGCATATACTCACAAGCATTTACTCATGCAAAGAGAACTTAATCTGCCGGAGGAGATGTAATTTCATTGAATTTAGTAAGATTCAAGTGTCTTTATACATCTTGCATCGCACCCAGACGGCAGTTTTGAACTTTAGAAAAAGATAATCTAAATCACTCTTCTGCTCTCTCTCCTAACGTTTATTCTTCTACAGCTTTAGTTTTCTCCACAACGGAAGACATGCCCCTGGCCCTTCGGTCTTTCTATGCACTTGTTCCTCAATATCAAGCACTACTGAAGACTACTAATCTACTTGTAGAGATTACTTCCCGTCAAAACTTTGTAGACACTGCCTGCCACTGCTCAATTCAGATTTAGAATCTGACTAAATCGCTCAAATATTCCACTTAAGCCTTCGATTACTTTCTCTACATTTTATACTAACTCATTTCAGCCCAGCCAATTCTATCCCATTCCATTCCCATGTCTCATCCCGTTTCTATCAAACTGACAACACCAGTCTTCCGAGTTCCGTCTTAACCATAAAAGTGAAAGCTAAGGTAATGCGTTTTTAAATCAGAATCAGTCTCTTTACAGAATAAAAGTTGTTGCATCCGGCACATGCTTTTCTTTGAACTACGAGTCGGAACTACGAGGGTGAGATGGAAGCTGCAATAGTTCTGAAGATTTGATTTTTTAAGTACCCTTAATAGATGCAAATCCAATGTATAGGCTTAAGTAATGGCTTCCTATTTTACCTTGAGGATTGTACATTGAAATTCACCCATCTGCTCGGAAAATTAGAAATTCAGAGAATAATAATGATGAAACGCATGAATGAATTGAAACAACAGGTACCACAGATGAAACTCAATGCATACGGAGATGCACAAAAAAAGCAAAAGTGCTTATTCTTCTAAAATACAAAGGAAGGGAGGGACAAGAAATCGAGGAATGAAAACATTCTGTTGCTAGTCAAGTGCATTCCTTTCAAAGCTTGCTAATCACTCTGCTAAACTTTAATTAATCCGCTTATCTAACAGAACAGAACAGAAACTAGATGAACCTTATATCTGACAGACTAGACTTCGTGGCGATCCTTTAACTTGACGGGAGGCCAATAGTTATTCAAGTTAGTCCTAATCCCTAATACTATACACATTATTAGTAGTAATATACTTGATCTCTACTGACAATGAATCTTCTCATTAAAGCCAGCTACTAAATAAAAGCATCCCCTACTACAAATGACTAATGAAAAACAATAATAGAAATCAACTATAAGAAATATATACTTTGCCATGGCTGTTCTGTGCATATGCATATTCTAGTCTAGATAGATTTCTAATCAGAGAAAGAATTCTTCCATACCGAAACCTTAAACATGAGAATAAATAGGGAGAGTGCAAGATGAATGAAAGAAATATTGTTTTGTAGTGTGTGTAGTGGTTTCAATAGTGACTGCATTTCTGTACCCAAGTGACAAATAGCAATTGAAAGGACAAGACAGGGCACAAGGAAAAGACAAGACAAAAGTCAGTAAAGTCACTCCCATTGCAACCGTAGATACAAATACGGATCATAGATAAAGTCATTCTAACTTCCCAAACTTTGTTGCAGTTCCGTTCAGTCTACTATTATCAACAGTAGGAAAAAGTAAGATAGTTCGTTTAACTGACTCAGCTAACAGATAACATAACATAAGCACTGAGAACTGAGGACAGCAGCAGCTCAACAGACATACGCAGAGATACATAGTCATTCGTTATGAGCTGCAACTTTACTTTCCATCTCAACTTTACTTGTAGGCTTTGACTTTGACTTTATCCATTGGACCCATCTGTCCAAGTCGATAAAATAAACTCCGACATTGACTTTGACTCCCCTTTAATGTTATCATGAACGGTCGCGACATCATCTACCTATAGTTGATGTTGATACTGCAATGGACACGCTGCAAGGACTACCACCCACCCACCACTAGTTACATTGCATACCATCCATTCGTTTACCAGAACGCAGCCCCCTGGTTTTCTTTCATCAATGGAACTGGCAAGTGAAGGGGTATTCCATATCAAATGCTCAAAGTTTTAGCAATTTAGTAATTAATGCTTCCGCTTTTTTGTAATCCTAAAAAGCATTCATTTTATTCTACAAAAAACTTTCTTCTTCTTTTTTCTTTTCCTTAGGTTTGCTTCCATAAATTAGTAAAGCCTAGGTACATCTAAAGTCAGGAAGTATTGATCCCTTTTATTATTGTGTTGCGTGTTCCAAATTAAATAACTACTAAAGTTTAAGATAACGAGAAAGTAAAAGGAATCATGATCAAGACAAGAGAAATCAATCACTAAAAAACGCAGCTAGAATAGGAGAAACTACAGGTTTCTTCCTACTTTCCACATTATAATTTGATGAGGATTTACTTTTTGATTCTTTGAAACTTGTACCGATAGTATTCCACTTGCTGGCTGGTGGTTAAAGCTATACTACTATCAACTTCACTTAAGCAATGAATCGATCTCGGAGTCTCAAACTCATTTATAATTAAATACCTTAGTACAACAAAACAAAAGGAAGAATAACCTTTATTTTCATTTATAAACCACCAGTATTTACTCATAAAAGCAAAACAACCAAAAGCCCATGGCTCTCTAGCGTACCATGCCAAATCAATCAGACTCAAGAAATGGAAGAATGAAAGAAAAAATGGCTAACTTATACTAGTACTTGTGCCTTCCTACCTTTTTTGGTAATTCGACATGCCAGTAAATTTTCCTTACATATTATTAGTGCATTAGATTCTTATACATTTTTTGCCGTGATTCCAGTCAACTGCTTTCCAAAACTAGTAATATTATAAGCAAGAATTTTAGGAGTGTGTCTTATTCATTCAACCTAGACAATGTTTCGTGTACTACAGCAGGTAACATAAGTTCGAAGTAAATAGTAAGAAAATATGAGAAACGCCAAGACTCTAATTTCAATCATTCCAACCGTAACAGGCAGACTAATTATATTACGACCTAAATGACCAAATAGTAGGCTACATGAAACATGAAGAAGAAAGATGACATACTGGTGCAAGAAAACCATGTTAAAAAAACTACACATCAAACTCATGAATCATGATGGAAATACACAAGAAAATAAGAAACATAGCGGCGAAAAGGAGAAAAAATATATAAGATTATAGTTACCGTCCTCGCTGCCTTTACCCCAGAAAATAGTCAAAAACTAATAATATGACAAGACGATTCAATCAGTAGTAGGTAATTTGACAGAAAACATTGGTGAGCTGTCAGAAAGGCAGGGAGAAGGGGAAGAAATACAGGGGAAAGGAGTCCACCAATCCAATCAAGAAAATCTTACTTCATTACGATGACAGCAAATTCACTTTCTTGAGTTCCTACCGACCAGATTGTTTCAAAATTACTCACTTACTACGTACTACCTATATACTTCTACTGCTCTACTTATCTTCTTTCCTTTTGTATTGTCTTAACCTTTCTTCATTGGTCGTAGTCTTAAGTATGCTCATTCAACCGTTTATCTATCCTATTTAACAAAACTGAACAAATAAATCTCCTTAGCTTTATCTATATTCTATATCTTATGCAAACATACAAACTTTAAGAAGTAATATTTACTGAAATGTTGAAACCTTTGAAAAGTTAAGTATTATAAAATTTCTTAAGAAATATACACCACATTTTAACTGGATGTCCACTAACAAATAAGTAAGAGTAAGCCTATCTTAGCTTAACATTTAAATCTTATTTCCTAACAACCCTTGACTTCTTACCTCTTTAATTTAATATGGGTATTATTCGTACTTCCCTGTGAGTTCCTTTTTCTTGCACTTAAAAGTTATCTTTCAAAAATTAAGTTATAGTGCTTTTTGCATGGAATACTCATAAATTAAAACTGAGCTAGGTATATCAGATCTAAATCATGGTGTGATATGCTTGATACAAAAATAATCCTATTTCGCTCTTGGGATCACTCAAGCAAAATTAGCAGATCAGTTTCATTACTCTCATTTTAAGACTTTGCTAATGAGAATTTTAACAAAGGTAATAAAACAGCTTTGTTGGTATTTATTTCATAACACTATCCTTCCTTAGTGTAGTAAAACCAGTGAGTCAGTAATATACATTCACTCACCTACATATATGTATAAAAATGGAAATAATGATAATTATGTCCTCAAATAAAACCACCGATCTTACACTCTAGTCTACAGCGTATCATTAGTTTCATTAGTTCCTCGTTAAAAAAAACTTTCTAAATACAAACACCAAGATTTTGTGAAAGTCGACCAATAAATAAATTATACGCTTAACCCATTATTATGTGATGAATTTACAAATAACACAATAACAGACAGAACATTTCAATCTTTGACTTGTTCGTATTTAGTATGAATGAAAGATTTAGATTTAATGAATAAATTAATCAATGAATCATGAATCAACTTACAAACTAAAATATGAAAGACAATGAATAATTACCATCAGGGTTTTTTTTCCTTACTTCTTATTAAGTCAAATGTTCAGAAATCCTTTGTATAAGAGCCGTTAAAAAAGTCAAATTTTAAATTTTATCCCATGCATGTTAAAAATACACTTTCTTTGCCAAAAGCAATACAAGTGATCTTAATCTTGAGACCTTCACTTTGTGTTCACATATAAAACGAAAATTACATACTGCAGTGGCAGTGGAACACTCACAAAAAACTCAAGAACACAATTTAATACTAATATTAAAAAACATGACGCTTTTCAACTCCTTCATCCAACAAGAACTCTGTGACTGTTGTAAACTAATATTACATATATATTATAAAAATATTAAAACTATTCTACAGACTGAAAGTTAATATCGATGCAAATTCAACTCAGCGAGTCTGCAGAACACAGTCAAGTCAACAGAAGCAGTAAAGTAATATAATGATCCGCAAAAGAAAGATCTATGCGAAACTAAAAAACAAGGCTATGTCTTAACTTTTTACATACACCACATCATATCACATCCACACAAGAAAATATTCCAAATCTACCAAAAACTATGAACTACTGACACGGCACAACCATCTATATAAACCAACCGTTTGATGTGGATAAAAGGAAGGAAACCCCATGCGTAATAGGATGAGTTCGCCAAACGAACCTTCTGCCAAAAATAAACACGGAAAAAATTCATGATGTTTAAGTACATTAGAGCATAACTACATTTACTTCACTACCACTATAGCTAGCTTGAACTAACTGGAGAAAATGAAATGCAATTTGACTTCAATTCCTTATTTCACATTTCTGTTGAAGAATTCAGCAGAATTAAGAGATGACTTGAGTTTGTTCGTAGGCGAAGAACTTAAAGTATACACACTGTGCAAGTTGTTAAAAAAATAAATGAATGAACTCCATTACAAGTAGAACTAACTAAATTCAAGATAATGCGACAAGTCGACAAACGATATCATAATTTCAGTTTTTCTTCAACTGAGGCAGATTAAGAATAAACTAAACACTCTTATTACGTCGACACACACACAATAATAATAATATTATTTATACTATACTCATGTTAGTTAGAACATGTTGCAGTTTTCTGTCTTTGGGAAACTCTATCCGAATTCGAATCTAAATTCAACATGCATTCAAAGATTAAACACAAAAATGAATAATACATTTTAGGCTAAGATTTAGTTTTGTTGAAGGTAGTAGTGGTGTGAACCCTTTTCTAAATTCATCAACCACATTAAAACCACCTCTTACATCTTTCCTCTTTGAGAGTGGTGATTATAACGATAGCACTTTTAGTAGCAGAATAGTAGTTAATACATAGATTTGTTTCTACTACTTCTGTAATGTATGTAGTAGTAACTGCAGGCAAAACGAGAAAAACCTACAGCACATAGACACAAGAGATTACTTATCTTGCTGCTTGCTTGGTAAAAAATCTACAAGACAAGAATGCCGTGTTGAATTTCTCCACCCACCCGTTCCTCACTCATTCCCTTATTCTATTTTTCGTTACTTAAAATTGCATTCATTCTGTATTTTATTATTGCATTACATATTTATTACTGTGTTACTGCATACGTGCCCCATTCAAAACTCTGTGACTATTATTATATTTATGTAAGCTAGTGCATGATTCCTTCTAAATCTTATGAAAGATCCTATTGTTTAACTCAATCTAGAGACAATCTCTCCAATTAAGTATTGGTAGCATGACAATTTAATGGAAAAGTAGGCAATTAAGTGATTATCAGACTTGAGTACGAATTATTTTTTATGGGATTCTCTTTGTGTCATTCATTTAAAGACATCTTTACTCTTGACTAAGAGTTGAGCCTTGAGCAATCAAAGGCTTCCTATTTAATATCAAAGGCTTTAGTGCGTGTGATTCTGATTATTTGATTAACAATCAATGACCATTATTTAAATTTTAAATTCTGTATTGTGTAGTAGAATACAAACTTTCTTAAAGAGAATTCAAAGAGTATTCACACATTAATTAATCACATCATTTACACACAAATAGACACTATGATAACACAACGTGTCATCTGATCTTAGATATACAACATACAAGCTACTTTAGATAAAGATAATTCAGGATTCAAACAGCATTCAAAAATAGTTAAAAATAGTGCATCTATTGCATGAACTCGCCTTTTTGATTGCTAGTTAAAAAGAAGCCTTGAAGTTTCAAGGAATTAAGCAATTTTTGGTTCTGATTAATACTTGTATTATTATATTACTTTACAAAAGCTTTCAAATTACACCTTAGAAATTAAGTTTTTCTACAAGAAAGTGTAAACTTTTGAAACACCGTCACACCTGCACACTGGACTCCAGCTGTACGATTATTTAAAATTGAATTTCAAACCTTTTACACTGAAAATATAATCATATAGAGAAAGCACACTTGTTGTATTTAGCTATGTAATTTAGTAGATTGTTTGAATACATAATGAAGATGAAAATCACTTAGTAGAATTACTCAAAAACGGAGTTTAACATCTTTGATGAGTTAAGAAATTTAAGTTACCCTTTGCATCGTGTCTAGTGTGTGTATATATATGATGTAAAAGTGAATCCGCTTTTATCTACGTATGCCTATCCAAAGCCTCTCAAAATAACTTACATAGCCAGGAACCACCAACCACCAGTATAAAACTGGATATTCCTGTTGAATTTTTAATTCAATAAGATGAAGATAAGCTTGTAAACTTTTGGTAATAGTTTCCGGAAAACACTAGATGTTACATGAACATTATTATATTGCTTCCCCAATTCTAAGTTTCCCTTCTCAGTTCCTTTCTACTCCAACGCTCACATTTATACTACTCATACTTATCTTTAGTACAACCGTACAAGAAGTACTACTTATATAGCAACTGCTGACATTTATTTAAGCTCAGCAGGGAGAACTGCGAAATGAAAGTGAAATGTGAGAAGAATTATCATCAAGTAGCACGCAGAAAATACAGGCGTCATCAACTAGATCACAATTACTTACTTCAAGTTTCAAGTCAGACAGAAGGCAAGCAAGGTCCACAGCATGTATCACTTTCCTCCACAATAGCCACCACGGAAGTTTAAGTATGAGTCTCTTATCTTTTTAACTGAAACCATAGTTAGTATTTACTCGTAGGTAGCAAGTAGAAAGTAAAATTGCAATTGAGAGATGAAAGCCTAGGCAGAGGGTCGTAATTTTTGAAGCTTTCCCTCAAATGTTTCCTACTAAAAAATTCAATGGAAAATTTCCACAAAAACTCAACTTTGAAGTCCCGTAAGGCGTACTTTCGGACGTGTAAGCAGTAGATTATCTGTTACAGTCGAGCCTCTAGTGCTGAACTGACATCATAGTTGTAAGTTTAAGTATAAACTACAAATTCCATCCATCCGAACCAACCCTTCTTTTTACCATTTTACTATTACTTGTTCTATGCAAACGTCAAGAAACTATGTATACACACACACACAGGTAGATAGGCAATATCCATGTCTTTCGAACTAAGCAAACTTAAGGTATGTCTTGGAAAACTATGCAGTCCTATGGGTGCCATAAACTACCCGAGTTCGGGTATTTTTCTATCTAACCACTAATAGTAAACAAACCACCGCACTCACGATCAGGCACAGTAGGAACATCGAAAAAAAAGTATGGATATCTTCTCTGATACATATAAGAAATAAGATACAAATACACATGAAGTTACGTGAGGCTTAGTTTTTTCCTTTTAAGGAAAATACAAGAAAGACAGGAGTGAAGAAGTCAGGCCAACTGATCCAACTGAATATCCATTAAGAAT
Organism: Isotoma viridis; assembly: GCA_034696425.1. NCBI lineage: Eukaryota > Metazoa > Arthropoda > Collembola > Entomobryomorpha > Isotomidae > Isotoma > Isotoma viridis. The sequence continues at coordinate 29,676 of JAQGAA010000102.1, forward strand.
TAAAAACATCTCACATAAATATCTTCTTCCTCTCCTTTTTGGTCACAAGGGAATCCTCTTAAAAATGTTGCTTCGCAAGTCCAGACTTCCATCCTTAACTGGATATACATGATAACAACGCGAAGAGGCTGCAACTTAGTTGCAACAACCTATAACATATTATTATGTAATGTAATGATACCAATACTAAACAAGATGCTTTTTCCACCTACATATTTCTATTGCAATAGAATTTCTCATGCCGTGTTATTACAACTGAAACTGGTGGTCCATGTTCATAAGACTATACGGTTTAGATCGTGTAAACCAAAAAAAAGAAGTAGGATATTATTACAATAAATCTAATCTGGTATAGATTAAACTTTAAATTTGTACCAATTTCACAGGTTGAACATTGTATATCTTTCTTTTCCATCTTTCTTGCTTAAGCTATTCGACACTGACAGTAGATATCCAAAGGCATCAGGCACTTTAAAAAGGCTGAACCATTACTCAGGAAGTGCAAAATGTCAGAGAAATACATCAGAGCACGGCACCATTCCAGTCTACTACACTACATTAACTATATTTTGCTGTCACATACTATTCATATAATAAACTAAAAATAAAATTCAAACTGGATCCGACATCAGTTTAAAATATGCTGCAATCCAGAAGAGATGCCTATTGCCTACGTTTCATGATACCACAGTAGGCAGAAGGAAATTGACAAATAATCTTTCGCATATCAAATTACTATCATCGCAGTGATAAATTTAGGATGTGATAAGATCATGTACAACTTCTACGTGCAGAACAGAAAGAAGCCAATAAGTCTCATAGGGCAAAACCTGCTTGATTTCTTGAAATAATGCATAAAATGTAATAAAAAACCCTTGTATAAACTGAAATGAAAAAGGAATAGAAATAAATGGCTTTTCTCCCCTATTGCTAACAAATAGGCTTGATTCAAAAGGGGAGAGATTCAATAACGAGAAAACAACTAAAAAGCCAAGATCAAGACATTCAAAGATTGCCATCTCAGAATTCTACAAACAACCCTTAGATTTTAGATTCATTTTACCCTTGCCTTAAATAGAGAAATCTCATGGGAGACTGATCTCAGGTGTTAAACGTGAAGCAAATTGCATTTTCACAATTTCTGTCAAATAACAAACAGCCATACTAATAGAAACAGAAATAAGAAATGAAAGTACAAATAAGAAATGTGGTCATAACTCTAAATAGGTATTCCAAATTCCACCACCCGCACACCCTTTTAGAATAGAAAAGCTCATAAATGGAAACAATTTAGTAGGAAACTCTCCAAGCCTTTTATTACGCACACAATATATCTGTAAAACACATCAGACATTGCTTACGCATGGAAGGATTCTTTCATTACTATTAACAATCTTTTATACGACGATCTTCTTGGTTTTGCACCTGCTAGGCTAATTTTCACCTGTCACTGTGAAAACCTTTACAGATATCTTGAAATCAAAATGATTTTGGAAGCTAAAACCGTGTAATTGTATTGATGTATGATACATCAATTTTATTTTACTATATCACACGCAGGATTTTGTTTAATTCAAAGTATAAAACCAGGATGAACTTTGGAACTCTGAAATTTTTAATCCACCCAGGACTTTTGGAAAGCATCAGCTCTATCTTGTACTCATCTTCATTCATGACACGAGTTCGACAACGAGTGAAGAAAACCAGCACTAGTTATAGTTGTGGTTTGTTCTATAGCTGTAACTTGCAAGATATTCACCACGTGAAGTAACAATAACAATAACAAACTTTTCCATGGCCCAGGCCCACCAATATAATATTTTTTTAATCTCAAGTTTCGAGTTTCCAACCAGCAGGAGGGTTCTTCAACAGAAGCTACTATTACATGTTTGAAATAAATCTTAAAATCAGTAAAAGTCATGATCACTTTTTGTAGTACATGATACATAATGTTATCAAGGCAAGGATACAGGTAGAGTTAAGACTATTGCATATTTGCATTGGTATGGGACAAGCTTTTCCTCAGCAGAACCAAGATTTTTTCAAAGTATAATAATTTATTAACGAGTTAAAAATGTACATTTAAAAAATGAGTAAAACCAAAAACAGAAATTGGAAACTACTGTTAAATTAAATACAATTTGTAGATTCAGACAATACAGAAATTAATATGGCTATTGGATGTTTTCCCCTACAAGCTGTTATGAAATACCAATTAAGCCATCAATTAACTATGCAACATGGAATTGCTCCCCAAAGTACATAAGTGTGTGACTTAATGAAAAGTTATTAAAACGTGTGTCTGCCTACCTTCATGAATTCTTACAGTTCCACTTTGACCTTACCAACACACAGAAAAATCTGATGAGTTACGATACGATTGTTATTTAGTGTGACATTTCAAATCAACATTATAGAAACCAAAAATATTTATTTAGTCCAGCTCATGAAAAATAAAACAATAGCAAATAATTCCAAGAGCTCTCATTCTTTCCTGACTGTACCCTAGCTACACATTTGGACCACCCTCCCTTCCCTTTGAGATAATTCAG